>CM022702.1:38079081-38288298 GCA_012295165.1 Asparagus setaceus
TGCGAACAGAATGCACCCTCTTGTAAAGGCAATAACCGAGCAAAGTCTTGGAAAGATCAAAGGTACGGAGAGCGTTGAAAGCCATGGATTCCCATGGCAATTGGTGTCTTCAACTTCTTCCGCACTCATCATTTGTCACGCGTGAGTTGTTAGACAAGATGGAATTTTTGGACCAACTATTGGTGGAGGAGGCTACTGGGACCCGCTCAAGTTGGAAGTGTGCTCGTCGATGATCGTTCGGGGGTTGGGGGTAACTTTCAGCTAAACAACTGACAAGAGAATATTTATGAACATAACTTATGGGGGAGTTGGGGGTTATTTAGCAAATATCAAAATTTGGAGGGGTAAATTTGCAAATATGACTGATTTGGGGTGTACTTAAGTATGACCCTTTTAAATTTATAGTTTGGTTGATATCTATCATTTGAATTCCAAAATCGAACATTTTCTGTTAACTTTAGTAATTTTCTAACTTGATGAGGTATTGACTAGTGGAGATTCCCTATAATAAATGGATTTTTTGATTAAGTAACATTATTCTAACTGAATTAACTAGTTTCAGATTTTCAGAAATTTATGAGCGGTTAGTTTTTATTTATAATGTTGTTCACTGGTAATATTTTGTCTTTAACTGGTATGTGCATTGATTGATAGAAGATTCCCTAAGGAAAACTATTAATTTTATTATCATATAATATTCCTTAATTGTTACTGAATTATAGTAGAACTAGTTTCAGACCGATGCGATGCGATTTGTTTACCAATGATCTTGTGTTTTTAGAAATAGATAAACATCATATTTGATATTTTTATGTACCAAAATGACTTTGTAATTTCTCTACCGGAAAATACAACTACCTATGTTAAGGTATGATACATATAATTTGCAAAATAACTGATGCATTCTTACTTAAAATAATTATTTTTAAAACAACTGAAAATTCAAAAATTGCACATGCCTAGCTTATTTCTACCTACCACAACATTATTTACAATAGTTGATGGAGAAGGCCTGGGATTATTTGTTGCAGTGATATAAAATGATGCTACATTAATGACAAAGCTCATCCATTAAAGTGGCTTATCATGCTACATTAATGACAAAGCTCATCATTAAAGTGGCTTATCACCGAAAAACATATTTTGCAGCAGATATCTCGTAATCAAATTTCAAAGACAAAACCACAAATTCTTTACTCCATATGTAACTTCATTTCTTTTCCCCGCTCCTTTCCTATTGTTCCCAACTAAAAGGTAAGCACATAAACCCTTGTATGAAAATATCATAAAGACAAAATCTTGCAAAATCTAACAAATATGTATGAAGATTATAATCTAACAAATATGTATGAAGATTAATTCTTGAAATCTTGAAATTTGTATGAAGATTAATAAGTTAGCAATGGTAAGCACAAATTCTTTACGATGTTTTTATATGAAATCTTGAAATTTGTATGAAGATTAATAAGTTAGCAATGGTAAGCACAAATTCATAATGAAGATTTTGTCATAAAGTTAGCAATGGTTTTGTATTAAAAAACCCTTGTAGTTTTATAATCTAACAAATATGTATGAAAATTAATTCTTGAAATAATGAATAACCGGGATAGATATAAACAAATTTGTTATATGCAAGAATAATGATAACCACAACACACTTTTTCCAAAATATAGAATAATTTCCACAAAACTTTCTCATCTTATAGAATAACTAGTGTTATACCCTTTAATCTTTCTGAAATTTTTTAATTAAAAGATATTGATTCCAAATATATAATTGTTCAATACAAAGAAACAATAATTTTTATTGTTGAGACAAAATGAGTGTCATAAAAGAACCCATAGCCTATTGGCTATTAAAAAGATCAAATAATAAGTTATCCTAAAACTATGTAAGAAGCAAATCCAATCCCATTAATTTTACCCTAAAACTATGTAAGAAGCAAATCCAATCCCATCAAAGAAGAAAACTTTTCCAAAAAAGACAACTTAAATAGGTAATAGTTATTTATAGTAATATTTTATTAACTTAAAATTATGGTGGTTGACCAGGATGGTTGCTAGGTTCTAATATGACACCACGATCTTGGGTTTGATTTGAGTTGGGTTGAAAAAATTTCAACTTAAAATTTCCCAAAAAATCTAACTTTCAAGGAATTGACTTAAAATCAACCTACATGACAATAATATATGAATGAAATAGTAAATCATATTAAAAGAAAAGAGAAATGAAATAATATTAAGAATATTACCTTCAGGTTGCATATTCTTCAAAAAAAATCTTTTAGTTTACAAAGATGACCACAAACTGAAACAAAGAATTTTTAAGGTATTGCCTATGTAGAACAAAACTCAAGATGAACAATAATTAATCACAGATTAAAATGTAAGAGAAATGAACTAATTTTCCAAGTATGAAAATATATAATAGAGTTTGAAATAAAATCACTTTTAAATAAAACATGCTGTAAGAGTCCTATTAGATGAAAATGATATTATTTATATATAATACAGGGAAGGGGTTATGAAAATGGGAATATGAAGGGTTTGTGATCAATGAAATTGATGGAAATAATACGTGTTAAATGGAGGCTATTAAAAGGTAATTAAATGTGTGAGTTAAAGAATTTGAATGAGTTTCAATTAAGGTGGTAGAAATGAAGAGATTTGAGATTGTGATAGAGAGAATGTGAGAGATTAAAATGTATAAAATATTTTTAAACATTTGTCCTGCATATAATACATAATTTGCATATTATACATAATAAAGAGGAAAATGAATAGTCAATGTCCGTATGATTGATTCTTGCTTGAGGATGTTGAAAATTTGAGTTATTAGTTAGTTACTAATTGTAGGCATCAAAATTGCTGAAGAACCTCAAATATGACTAAATCATGAGAAGATCGAAGAACAACGTCGTCGAAATCTCAAGAAGTCAACATGGGGAATTGTGTCCTTCTGATCGCGAGACATTTAATGTCTCGCCCGGCGAGACACCTTGATGTCTCCTTGGCGAGACACTTGTAATGTGCTCGCGGGCGGGAACACCTTGATGTGTCGCTATTAGCGAACACTTGTGTGTGCCTACGCGGCGAGACCTTGATGTGTCTCGCTATAGGCGAGGCACTTACTGTGTCTCATTGGCGAACACCGAGAATACTTGGAGCGAGCTCTTGAAGGGTCTAAATCAATGCGATGGGGGCCACTTGACTTTATCAATGCAGAGAGGCGTTGAACGCGTTAATGGCGGTTACGGCGAAGATACGCCCACTAAGTAATTCTAGGGCATTTAATCGTGCCTAAAAAGCGAAAACCGTTACGGCGCTAGAAGGGCGGCGCGCCTCGCCGATCGAGGCTGACCCATCTTACCCGCCGCCCGGTGGCGGCCGACTATACCACCGCCCGATGGCGAAGGCTGACTTAGCGAGCGGCTTGAGCTGCGCTAACTACAAATCTCGGCACTTATGACACTTGTGGCACGTTTCCCAAAGACTATAAATACCCTCCTACGTCCACTTGGGCGGGAGGTCGGCCATCGAAAGGGAAAATCAATCAAGCTTAGGAGTTCAAGAACACGATCCACGCGGAGATTCCTCGAGTTTAAGCCTTGCCTTATTCTTGAGAAGAGTAGATATCTTACCTTGCTAAGATATTTCTTTGAAGTTCTTGTTTCCTTTGCGAAGCACTAACTAAACCCGTCGATTCGACGATGATGCTTCGGTGGTCCACGGATTATCGTCCCGGCGGGCAAAGTCCCACAAAAATAAGAGATCTACACTTGTAGTATCTTTTGTTCGAGTTTGTGAGAGATTCCGAAATTTCTTTGTGGCGAAAATTAAGGTGTAATTTTCTTAAGTTTTGTAATGGAAATGACAAAGAAATCAACTTCGACCCAAACCGATGGCGACCACGATGGGAATAGCGGTCTCGAGCGAGATCGTTGTGTCGCGACTGCCTGCGGCGATCGAGGCCGACCTCATGGTTGATGGGGAATTATTTCTTCGATCAAGCCAAGTTGAAGAATATCTCTCCTCTTCCTCATCAGTCCTCCTCACCCGCAAACATCGGATCTCATCGCCTAAGAGGAAGTTAGTTACGTTGTGATGCTAGCGATTCTCGTTAAACTGCGGGGAGGCGTTCCCCTCTCAACAACACCGGTGGATTTCAAGGGAGCTGCTCAAGTTGACTCGGCGTTCGAAGAGTCATTCAACAAGATCTCAGCGGCGAAGAGGCTCGTCGGAAACGGCGTCAAAGATGGCGGAGCAACTTGCAAAGGCCATGGAATCAGCAGGGCGAGTTCATTACAACGAACTTCGGCGTGATGAGCGTCGGCAGTTACGCAACCTCAATCCGACACTCCTCCCAAGGAAGAATGGGTTCGTCAAAAGGACCCGATTGACAGGAAGGGCCCAAAAGCGTCGTGCAGCTATCATGCGTGCCATTGTTAGCAAAACATCAAGAATCTAAATCAACGAGGAATCAACTCAAAATCACAAAGTTTGGGTCGAAGTCGCGTCAAAATTGGCTCAAAGTGCGCTTCGCCCGAAATTCTTGGCGTAGAGGCGATTCGAGCGCCTGCGGCGTTAGCGCGGCCTAAACTTACCTGCGCCAGGCTGGCGAAGCATTATAAGCAATCTCAGCATAGCGAAACGATCTGGCTACGCCTACGCCAAAAGCGGCGACCCCATGCGATGAAATTTGGCATTTCCGCCCTTTCTTCCCTTCTTTGAGCTATCAACGTTAAGTCGAAAATTCGTTAACCGGTGTTTAATCGCCTTGGTCCACAGCTTCGGAAATAAAGGCAAGGTACCAATGAAAGCGGTTGAGTTACCCGTCGGAGAGTCTGAGCAAGCTGAAATATCGGGTTTCGAATTCCAATTGCGTCTCGTTTGAGCATCCCATAAAGTCGCGAGTCTACTAAAGGAAGAACTTCGGCGTGTGATTAAAGTCAAAGAGATGATAAAACACTTGTGATTTGTACCAAACAACCGGATGAAGTTAAAACATCAAAAGTGCTTCCGAATCAATGATCGGCGCCCAAAGAAGCGTGTCCTCCGATTAAGGACAACGTTACACTGGGGTGAAAGTACAACCGGTGACAAACATCAAGCTGTGTCATCGGTGGGGGTAGTAACACCACGAAGCGATTGATGAAATAAATTGTTCTTGCTCGTGTGCACAACTAATCAAGGCGTTGTTATCGGGATGTGCATTCGAGTCAAGCTCAATCACAAAGAGCTTCGATGATTGAGGCTTTCCTTGCCAACAACGGAAGATTTGAAGCGGTCAAGATGACCCGAAGAAAAAGAAGATTGCCATTCATGGGATGAATTCCCGAAGTCACCATTAATATGGTGAACAAAGGAAAAGGGCCGCAATGGGCGAGGACCGACTTCACTCTGCGAGGAAAAGTCGGCACCGAGTTTCAGCCGGATGTCGATTACAATTGCGAGCTACTCAGCGCGCGACTATAGAAGGATGCATGAGGAGAGTCATCGATGATGAAGCTTCCGACATCAATTCGGCGATAGCTTCAGATGACACAATGTCAAGTGTTGGTTGTCATCGGAGAAGCTTTACCATTACTCCGATGTCACGCTCAAATGTTACAAGAAGCCTTAGCTAAGCAAAGAGAGCTTAAGGCGAAATGAAGCGAGATGGAGCTAGCCATTACCGGATGAGGAGTTGCAAACCCAACAGTTGCACAACAACACAGGTCGATCAACGGCTGAATCCGATCGACAAGGTGGAGTTACCCACCATAATATCGAAGCATGATTCGGAGATTAGCCGAACACATTCTGTTGATCAACCTCCAAGAAAGGCATCTGGTGCTCAAGGTGGAAATGATCCAATTCTTCCTATTAGGCGATCCAAAACAAGGGGAGGATGATGGCGAAAGGATGAAAGAGCTTGAAAATAAAATCAATGCTTTGATGTCCGATGCGGAGTCAAAGGTGGCATCGTGTGTAGTATCCTAGGAGTGGGATTCAATTCCTTACATAAATTCAATTTGATCAACTTCCGCCATTTGGCGGAGAGGGTCACCTTCACAACACTGATTTACTTCAAATCACATTTGGGGGTAATCTGAGAAGCGAGCCTCGATAGTTGGTCATTCGTTGGTACTCTTGGGTGCCGCCGATTGGTGCTCGAAGACTCAAAGCGGGGAGTATTAGCTGCTGGGAGGACATGGAAAGTTCTTTTCGGCAACTTCTTCGATGGCGACAGAAGTTTCCATTGGAACTCTCCTAGGCAGCGAAAGGTGGGAGACAATCGACACCTTAAGTTAGCGATTCATAATAAAGCTATGAATTGAGGGATCAGTGCTTGAAAAGTTCATATTGAAGACTTGCCACAACAATCTTTCTATAAATTCTTTGGAAGTCATGGAAGTGCGTCCCACCAACTTCGTGGAAAGACCTAAAATCGAGGAGAACAAGCGAGCGTTTTCTCGAGGAAGGAAAGTGAAAAGATGGTGACCCCCGGAGTAAATTTTCCTCTCGTAATAGAGGAAAGGCATCTGTATTCTTGTTGGTCAAGCGTCGCCGCAACGGCAGCGCCAAAAGCTTCATCGAATTCCACGGGACATACTCTTTCAAGGGCGAAGAAGTTCCAATCATCTTCAAACACCTCCTTGATAACAACAAAATCAAGTTGCCTCCAATTACAAATCAAGGGAGGCTAGCAAAACTTCGGACCCTAAATCTCATGCGTGCCGCGGAGGATCCTCCATCCTACAAAGGATTGCTTAGCTCTCAAGGCCATCATACAAGCCTTGGTTGAAGCGGCGTCTTAGCGCCCGAAATAAAATTGAATCAAACTTGACTCCGGCGGGTATCTGTATAACTGCTCCCTACGTACTCGGCAATTATCTGGTATAAAGCACCTGCGCACTCCGACGGTATCTGAGGTATAAGCGCTCCTCGTACTCCGGCGGTATCACAGTATAAGCGCACCCTCACGCACTCCGGGTATCAGTATAAAGCTGCTCCCTCGTACTCACGGGTATCAATATAAAGCTGCTCCCTCGCACTCAGACGGGTATCTGGTATAAAGCGCACCCTCGTACTCCGGCAATTTATCACAGTATAAAGCACCCTCTGCACTCCGGCGGTATCTGATATAAGCTGCTCCCTGCGTACTCCGACGAATATCTGAGTATAAACGCTCCTCTGCACTCCAACGGTATATGAGTATAAAGCTGCTCCTTTCCTCAGATGAATATAAGAGGTTAAAGCTCTTCCTTCTTACTCACTCCGGCCCGAATTTTGCAGCGGGGTGGATAATCCATGAGCAGTCCACTTCCACATTGAGCAATCAAACCTTCCTACGGTTAGGATTGTCTCAAAAATTCATATCTGGTCAAACCTTCCTAGATTAAGACCGGCTAAAATCCCCTCGATTCTTTCCATGAGCGAGGTCCACTTCAGTTGTGATCAAACCTTCCAGTTAGGATTGTCTCAAATATGCACTGGTCAAACTTTCCTCTGATTAGGACCATGGTCAAAATCCTCTTGATTCCTTCCATGAGCGAGGTCCATTTGAGATTGGCGATCAAACCTTGGCAGTTAGGATTGTCTCAAAACTCTATCGATCAAACCTTCCTACGGTTAGGATCATTTTTAAATTTTCACTCCCACGGTCAAACCTTCCTGATTAGGACCACGGTCCCTCTCGATTCCTTTTATGAGCGAGAGGTCTACTCGATAACGAGGTTTGTTTTAGCCCAAGAAACAACAGGGACCGTTTTAGCCCAGAAAACACAATTCCACAACCTCATTATTCAAAATGCGTTAGCATAGATGTCATTACCTAATGACACCTAAACTATCTTTCATGCATAGGGATGTTATCTCGTCCTTATCGAGGAGATAAGTGGTCTAACACCTGTTTGGGTAATCAATTCCGTGATAATTGATCAAGCCTCGTATTCAATATCGTAGCATAGATGTCATTACCTAATGACACCTAAACTATGCCTTCATGCATAGGGATATTATCTGTCATATCGAGATAAGTGCATCTAACAGGGTAATCAATGTGGCGTTAAAATTGCTTATCGTGCAAACAGACTTGTAAGCGGTGGGTTGATAGCGATCCATCGGCGGCCCGAGCGCCGTCGGCGTGATTCTCGCCAAAAGCGGCGTAAAGGTGAGTCGGTGAAGCGTCTGAGCAATGAAAGCAGCGTCGTGGAAAAAACCGGCAATGCTCAGCGAAGCGAGTTGGCTAAACTCAAACGTTGACAAGGCGGAATCAACGCGGCCAGTCGTCGATGCAAGCGAACCGTTTGAGCTCACGAAGTTGATCGGACCACGGTTCGAACACATGGCGACATCACCGGGCAAAACTAAGCGGAAGACCGAAGAATCGACGAAGAATCGGCCGGCGGAGAGCGGCAGCGAAACGGCCGATGGCCGTAATAAACCACCTCGGCCAAATTGGCGAGGTGGCTCGGCACTTTGGCCGACCACCTCGACCAACAGCTACGAGGTGCACGTCGAAGTGGCTGAGGAGGCCACTTTGGCGGGAGTGCACCTCGACAACTTGGAGTGCCGACAGTGGTGGGAGGCTCGGCCACTTTGGTAGAGCCACCGACAGTGGTAGTGTGGCTCCGACCTGTTGGCTTGTGGCCTGCCCCCCTTTGGTTTTGTATAAATGGGGGTCTTCTCATGGAGAGGTTGGATTTGGGGGGGATTTGGTGATTTTTGGCAGGACTTGAAGAGCCCTCGCTGAGATCTGACATACGGTTCGGAACGCAGAGCTGACTCAAGTCGATCGGCGTCAGGATCTATGGCGGAAGGTAAACAAACTGGGTCGGATTCTGAGATACCCTCTAGGTTAAGCCGTCTTAACCTCGGGGATATGTGATTTCTCCTTGTAGATCTCACCGCTCGTGATCCTCTCCTTCGTGAGTGTGATCCTGGACGATCCTCTCCTTCGTGGAGTGATCCCCTCGGTAGCCGTTTCCTTGAAACGAGCCCCTCGTCTGGTTCGGACCGGGTTTACACGAGGATCGGGGATTGCTTGCGGTGGTCAGAGACGAATAAAAGTCCGAACGCAAAGAACCCTGGCGAGGATCCGTAAAATAGAGATCCCGTGTTTGTTCACAAGGAAGAGTTGTAATTTTCGTTTTCATTATGCGCCTAAAATAAAGGCATTTTCTTTGTTTGGAATTTTGTTGTAGGCCAGCGAAGGCGTAAGCGAATTCAAGCGAGCAATGAATAACAAACCAACTTTCCCATGAACAGTGGCGACCGGTGGGAGCCAGCGACTTCGACAAAGAAACGTCGTTAATGCCAGCGGATCCGATCCGGTCATCGAGGAGATCGAGTTCGAGTTCGACCCGGAAGAAGTATGAAGAATACCTCTCCTCCTGCGTCGAGATCGGTTCCCCATAAGTCCAAGATGGTCTCGGCTGCAAGGAAGGCCGTCGGCCTCGAGTGCGGGAGAGAAAATCCACCACCACATGTCAAGGCTGCGAACAGTGGTTCCCGGCCTAACAGCGGCCAAACCCGGAACCCTGCTGCGGGGGTCGATTCGCCAATGGCGTCGTGACTCTCTCGAGAGCACAGTCGGCGGCGTCGGCGCTGGCGAAACAATTAGCCCGGCGAAAGAATCAATGGATGGGGTCGCTATGGCGGATCTAAGATCAAGTTGACTGGTAAATCGAGATTGTAGCCGATTCCTACCGGCGGCGGACGGACGAATGGGTCCGAGTCAAGCGGAATCGATCCGCAGCGCGAGAGCGTATCCGGGAGCGCCCAGCGCTCCCTCAGCGCAACCGCAGGCTTTGGTGCAACAAGCCCAGCGAGTTGAAAGAAGGGGCGGCCAGAAGTGGTCGACAACTTCGGCTAGCTTGAAGCCCAAGTCCGTCGAGGCTTCAACCGGCCGAAACCAACATCAAGCCTAGCTCGCGGCGGGCCAACTCTGCTCGGTGCAAATCGAGAAGTAGTGACACCTCAACAAAATGGCGTTGACACGAAGTCACCTCGGCGTCGTACCCTTCGTGAAGCTAACTCGCCACGACCAGCGGAGCTTACCGTCAGGATCGCCTAGGTCCGTTAAAGGAATCGTGGGTCACTCTATCTGAGAGTCGTACCACAAAGATAAGAAGAAACCTGCGGCTACTGCGCGCGGGCTTCAAATCGAAGTCCAGAGCCCGTCGAATTCACACTTTCAGCGAATTAATGGCCGAGTGACTTATGAAAACCTGTTCTCGGAAGGCGGCTCTCGGCGATGACAGCGTTATACACAGTCGTTACAACACGATAGGTTGCTCGGTATTCATCTTGGCGAGTTGTACTATCGTCTTTGGAAGTCTACAGTAAATCGAAGAAGCGCGAATCAAACATGCCTTGCTTGTGCTCGAAACTGATCAAGGCGGTGTTATCGAGTGCATTCTTATTGAAAGCGACTCGGAAAAAGCGTCGGTTTTGATAGACTCGGCTCCGAAGTCGGCGAACAAGTCAAACAGCTTAAAAAGAGATGGAGCCTCAAGGTGATGAATGCGAGTGTTATCAATATGACGACGAGAGGGGCGTCCATCGCAGTTCGAGAGCCAAACTTCGATTAGGTGATTAGGCGACGATTATAAAGATGCGAAGGATTACCCTCGGATGATGAAGTGTCGGATGCGGCTCGCAATGGCTTCGATAACACAATCTCGGCATAGGACAACCTTGCGGCGTTCATGATCAGCGGATCAAGTGTCCCAGATGCTTGAAGAGGCCTAACCAAACAAAGGACAGCTTTAAGCTTGAAATGGAACTAGCATGCAGCGGATGAGAGCAATGCATGACCAGCAGATCCGGCGATAATGAACCGCCAAAGGCGAGCCAAGTCGTCGCCAATAATGTCAATTTAACGGATAGCGACCACGGAAGGAGGTGGAGCGTAGATGGTCATCTTTGCTCGGCAAAGCGCTAGCGATAACACCGTCGTTCCTCCCCAAGTTTACCGAGCGGAGATGTAGGGAGAAGCGAAAATTAAAGACGAGAGCAAAATCAATACTTTGATTTCGGCTCAAGAGGTAAAGAGAGCGGGTATACCATGTCCTTACCCAAGGAGTGGAATCAATCCGTATCGACAAATTCAACCTCATCAACTTTACGTTTGGCGGAAGGATAAGCCCACTCGGCACTTGATCTAGTTCAAGTCTCATCTAAGGTGTTATCTCGACGCGAGCCCTTGATGGTTCGGTCATTCGTTGGCACCCGCATTGGGCTGCCTTGATTGGTACCGCCGTCTCAAACCGAGGGCGTTAATAGGCTGGGGCGATATGGAGGCCATGTTTCTCACCAATTTCTTCGGCGATGACAGAGGTATCCATCGGTTCTTTGTTGGACGAGCGAAAAACGGAAGCGATGGATAACCGTCAAGAGGTTGAGAAATAAGGCAATGAATTGCGAGACCCGATAACGGAGAAGTTCATTCTCAAACTTGTCATATAACCTGTCATTGGGCGTGTTGGAAGCAATAGGAGCTGCACGTCAGAGACACAGAAAGATTAAGGATACGTGGAGACAAGCGGCGATTCAGGAGGAGGCGGAGAGGTCAGCCTATAGTGGATGCTCACAAGCGAGACTTTGTCCCGTGGCAAAGGTAAAGCACCGACAAAGTCGTAAGCGCTAATCAAGCGTTGAGCTACAACGCCCATGGCGGCCGGTCGCAACAAGCGTGCACCGCGGCAATCCAACCTCAATGCGTCAACAAACTCGAGAATCGAAACCATCCGACCGAGGTTTCCCAAAACTCTTCGTTCAGGGCGAAGAAGTTCGGGCATCTTCAAATACCTTACGGAAAACAACAAAATCGGTTGCCCCGATTGTAGACCAAGAGGAGGCAAACAAGGTTCTGGATCCTAAATGCTTGTGCTTATCACGGGGGGTACACCATCCTACAAGGTTACGCTACCATCTCAAGGACAAGATTGAGGCCTTGATAGATGTTGGAGTCATTACTCGAAACCCTCTAAAGAGAAGAAGGTGGGAGCAAATCACGGTCTCTATAAGTTTGGATCAGTTCCTTGGATTGGTTCCAATGGCGCCCGTTGTGAAGGTAGGAATGAAGATGGTGAATGAAGATCCTCACGAACAGCGTAGAAGGGGCTCGTTACGCACCACGGCGGCAAGCGGAGAAATCCTTTGGGTCCACCACGACTTCTTTGGAAAGCGATCGATGGACTACATCCTCGACCAAAAGGAAGACCAAGGGAAAAGGCAAGCTATGCCATCTTTGCTTCGGCAATTCAGAGAAGGATGATGAAAAAGTAGCCACCTTCCAATTTCCTTAAGAGGAGCACGAAGTCCGCTACTAGAGGCGGATCTGAATATAGTTACAAATATCAGGAGGCTCAAACCCAAATGCTAAGACAACTGTCAGGCTGGGGGTGACCCGACTCTCCTCTCACTCGTCGCGGAGAAAGGACAACAGGACAGGCGCTAAAAGCGGTGAAGCAAAGGGAAAGCGACCTGAGTCGGGAAGCTCAACTCGGCGATCCGGATTCGCCCGGGTGTGAGGGATAGGCCGGGACATCGAACTCTCCCCGTTTCGGCGTCATGGCCCGGTGGCGAACATCCGGCGAATAACTCTCTGAGTTGCTCCGATTGTCAAAGGCAGGAAGCTCTACAAGCTCGGCGATTACGAGGTGTTTCTCACTCGGATCAAGCCGATTAGGAAGAATCTACACAACAATGCAACAGCAGCCAAACACTTCCCACGCATCACTTTTACAAAGGAGGATATCGCGACGAGAGATTCAAGCGCGATAGGCGCTATACTTCACGGGTATATTGGCTCTAGTGAAGTTAGCGGGATCCAAGTCGATCAGGGTTCGTGAGCATCATGCCCTCGCGCTCATGTATCACCTTGGAATCCCGCGCGATGGTGGCGTCCAGCGAACAATGATCTATGGATTTAACACCGGTAGTCTAGCGCTTGGTAAAATCGGATAAAGTGCCAAATGGGGATTTAAAGTCGAAGTCACACTATGTGATTGGCAGAGACTTCCTATAACTTATTGTTGGAGTCGACCTTGGATCCCGGTAGCGTTATAGTCCCATCTACTCTTCATCGATGTCTCAAATATGTAGCCACGAATAATGAGTCAAGGCGGTGGTCGCGGACAAGCAGCCGTTTAAGGGGTAGAAATTATTTCTTGATTCTCTCCTCTACGGTAATGAGTCGGCGAATCATCGGCCCAAAGGCGGACAGCGGTGAAAAGCGTCTGGCCAGGGCTTGATTATAGTGGTGGTTTTGTTTTGAATGACATTGTACCCTTGTAATCAATCTTGGCGATGAAGAATGCGTCGGATGAACATTGTAATTGGCAAATTAGATGAATCAATAAATGGCGATTTAGAGTACCCTTTGTCTTTGAATGATGTAATGGCGAGGTTTATACAGCGATCGAGTTGCACTTACCTTCGGTCTTCTTGCTTTACACAAAAAGTTCGAGATTCCTTTGGGACAACACTTGTCATCCCGAAGATCAAGTAGTGAAAAGACTTGGTTTACGAGGAAGGAGATCACGGTTCCAGCAGCCGAATCATTTCTTTGAAGAAGGTGAAGATGACAATGGGCCTATCCTCCACACATTCAGATATATGAAGAAACTTGGCTATCATGAAGAAGTGGGGAGTGCGACTTGCACAAGGAGAAGGTCTATGTTTGAGGCGAGGTCCTCGAGTCCCTCCTAAAGACATATGTCCCAAAGGGAAACGGATAACTACTATGCATTGAGAGGGGATTGGGATCGAATCATCCTCGAGAAGATGAATGCTCATGGTGATTGATAATAATCCACCCGATGGGGAGGCGGACATTCGTCGATTCTTCGGCTTGGGATTGACACCGCCTGGAGGCTTTCAAGGCCTTGATGTCGAATATGGTCGATCCTGCTACTATTGAGGGTGATGAAGATATGCCAACATGGGAAGACCCATGGATCCATCAACTTCGAGCGGTTTGGGGATAGATTGAACAAAGAGACCCCCTAAGGGCGAGGTAACCCGGGCTAATATGGGTGATGAGGAGCATCTAAGCTCATATCAGTAATACTCTTCCCTCGGAAGAAAGGAAAAGTTGATAAGCCCTAATCGGGGAATATATCGATGTATTTGCACGGATTACGAGGACATGCGGGACTTCGACCTAATGTGGCAATAGCCTCAACATCAAAGGCGGATGTCAAACTGTCAAGCAACGGCAAAGGCGGTTTTATCCACGAATATTGGAGGCAATTGTTGACGAAGTGAAGAAACTCATAGAATGGGATTCATGAGGAAATTCAACATCGGATTGGGTGGCGAATATAGTCCGGTCATGAAGAAGAATGGTTCGATTAGGATGCGTACCTCTGAGACCTAAGCGGCTGCTTGCCCAAAGGATGATTTCCCTGCGATCACCGGCGTCATAGTTGACAATACATGTGGATTGAGAGGATGTCCTTTATGGATGGCTTTTAGGTACAATCAAATCAAGATGCACCAGATGGCGTAAACACGGCGTTGAGCGCCCGTCGGTATATTTTGCTACGCGGTCATGCCGTTCGGTTTAAAGAACGCAACATACCGAAACAATGACTAAAATTTTCGGGATCATCTGGGAAAGCGGTCGAATGCTACGTCGACGATTGGTCGTGAAAGCCGTGACAAAGGAGATCATATCAAAGATCTTAGAGCGGTATTGAGCTCATGCGGACTCATCGACTAAAGATGAACCACGCCATCCTTCCTTGGGATGTCCGGTGGCAAGTTCCTCGGCCGTCGTCGCGAACAAAGGAATCCACGTCGATCGATAAAGTGAAGGCCATTCAAGAGTTGCAACCTCAGAAATCTGAGAGAACTTCGGGGGTTACAAGGAATTGGTACATCCGGCGGTTCATATCGAACCTATCAGGAAGTGTCAACCATTCTCTAAATTGAACAAGAAGAGTGTCGTTTATTTGGGGCGGCGCGTATGCGGCGTTTGAAGAGATCAAATCGTATCTCGCTAAACCTCTGTTCTTGTTGCACATGTCGGAAAACGTTCTGATCTATGTCAAGAGCGGATCATTAGTTAAGCGCTACTGGCGGGGCGGCGGCGATCCTGAAGCAGGCGATGTATTACGGCGAACATTGGTGTGGCGGAGTCGATACCCAATGGTCGGCGGTGCCTTGCATTAGTGTTCGCGATTGAAAAATCGCGACACTATTTAGTCGGACGGGCGATTTATGTTATCTCTAGTAAATCCGTCCGGATATTGACCGCGGCTCGATGAGTTGGCGTTTAGCGAAATGGGCCTTGCTCTTGTCTCAATATGACTTGTATTTCAAACAGGAAGTCGATCAAAGGACAAGCGTTTGTGATCTCTTGGTACGCCGGCCCGAACGGATGCGGTTGAGCTATATGATGATCTTCGGATGAAGTTGAAGTCAACACTCGCACCAACAAATATGGCGATGTACTTTGTGAACTTCGGGCCACTAATGTAGCAAGTACCCGGACGCTCTAAAATCTCGGAGTCGGAGTTGTCTTGATTTCCAGGAATCATGTCATGCCCGTGCTTATTCACTCCGAACCTGTTCCAATAGCGTAGCGAATACAACGCTACTTATCGGACTTAACCGTAAGAGTGGGGGTCGAATATCTCGGCGTATGGAGATTCTGGCGATAGTTACGGTCCGTGGTGACTCTGAAGTGAGGAACTACGATCTGGTCCCCTATCATCGGTGGCGTTGAAATGGCCGACTCATTGAAGAATTCTTCATCGAATATATCCGCGCCTCCAAAGCGCTCACCGGTCTGCTGGCGTTAGGCGTGTCGTTAGCACAACCTTAGAGACCGAGCAATTAGTTACGGTCGGGGACTCACCGACTCTTCGTACCCGATATATGATGGGGTACAAGAAGACAAGGGGTAGTTACCAAGAGGTACATGCAACCCAAACCAAGTTAGAGCCCGAGATTGGCCTTTCCTATCGTCGATTCGTTTTACGGTATTCGAGGAAGGCGTGAAGGAGAGAATCAATCCGGCGAGCTCCAATTCTTTTACGACCACGGAAACCCGGATGCTATATGTAGAGAGTGCGATGGTCTTTACTCCGATGCCTTTCAAACAAGGAGGCGAGAAGAGGTCCTTCGGGAAGCACACGAAGGTGAATGTGGTCGCACCGGCTGGTCCCAAGCTCTGGCGAATCGGAGAATGGGCTACTTTGGCCCACGATGATTAATAGCCTTGATCAGTGCATTCGGAAATGCCGCGTGTCGATTCCGCCTTGAATTATATGCATCGGCCTCGAGGCGGTGCATCACTTGCGTCCGGCCATTGAGACATGGGGAATGGACATTGTAGGTCCCATTTTCCTCCGTCGGTTAAAGGAGATCGCTTTATTCTAGCGATCACCGACTACTTCTCAAGTGGTGGAAGCAATCCCACTAAAGGAGGTCAAAGGCGTACCGTCATCGAGATTCATCAAACACCATGTCATCTATCGACATGGTGTCCCAAACGGATCGTGCATGACAACGGTCCCCAATTGTCGGCAATTCCTTCATCAAGTTTTCGAAAATTCAAGATACAAGATGTCTCGTCGGCGGCCTATAATCCGGCCGGCGAATGGGTTGGTGGCGTTCAACAAGGCGATCATCAAGATTTTGTCGAAGCTTGTGAAGAATAACAAAGCGAGGCTGGACGATAAACTTCGGAGCTTTCTGGGCATATCGCTGCGATGCGTCACGCCAGCGGGCGACCCGGCTCGGTCTCACGGGTGTGGCGATTCTCCGTTGGAAATCGATTCCGTCACTTGGCGTCGCCCTTGCTTGAGAGATGGCGACCGAAGAACAACATCAAAAGCGTCTCGAAGAGCTTGAGATGTTAGATGAGAAGCGCAGAGGCTCAACAATGCATTGAGTTCTATCAAGCTAGAATGTGAGGGCTTTCAACAAGAAAGTTCGACGAGAGAACCTTTAAGGAGGAGATCTCGTCCTCGCCGCTAGGCGACCGATAATCCTCACCTCTAAAAGAAAGGTAAATTGAACCCAAATGGGAAGGACCGTTTTATAGAACACGGTCTATTCAAGCGGTGCATATCGCCTTATCACCTGAGAATGGCGGTAGGCAATTAATCTTAGATAAATGGGAAGTTTACGAAAAATACTATCCTTAGTATATTGAGGATAACCCATTTTGATGGGAAATTCCTCGAGAATATCTCACTCATTTTCATGAGGATAACCATAAGTTATTGTGTTTTCCTCCAAAATTCTCTCACCGATCAAATTCATTGACGGTGGGCCCACTAAAAATCTTCTTGGTCCAACCACCGCAAAATCCCTCTCGATTCCTTCCACGAGCGAGAGGTCCACTTCCAGTGCAGTTAGCAATCCTACAAGCGAAAGCTATCCGTACCCTTCAAGATTCTCGGAATGGAGATCCCATTCTTAGTTTCTCATCGGGAAATAGAATACATTCTTCCTTTCCCACATTTTACCTGGAGATAGAATACATTCTTCCTCTCCAGAAGCAAGAGATAGAATACATTCTTCCTCTCTTGTCTTAGATTCTCAGTGGAGATCCCACTCTTAGTCTCATCTTTCAAGATTCTCAAAATGGAGATCCCATTTTTAGTCTCTCCCTTGGAAGCGAGGACAAAATCCTTCCTTTCAATATCAGGAGATAGGAGACAAGATCCTCCTTCCTCTCCATCAATAAGAGATAGGATACAAAACCTTCCTCTCTTATTTCAAATTCGTGAGCACACGGAGATAGGACACAAAACCTTCCTCTCCGGCAGAGATAGGATACAAAACCTTCCTCTCTTGTTCATCCCTTACAGGAGATAGGAGACAAGATCCTCCTTCCTCTCCACCTTAGGAAATAGAATACATTCTTCCTTTCCCACCTCAATCAACCTTATGACGGTTCAATCCTTCTCGGTCAAAGAAGGCCAAAGATTCATCTTGGGGTGTTTCATCAGCCTAAGAAGGGATGAAGTCGGCGCTAACTACTGCCGCCCGGTTTAGTCTTTCTCCGATTGAAAGACACCGAGAGTTCGATTAAGGGGTATTCCATCGAAACCTAAGAAGGGATGAAGTGAAGCGCTAACTGCAGCCGGGTTTAGTCTTTCTCCGATTGAAGAAGACACGAGTTGGATTAAGGGTATTTTGTCCCGAAGCCTAAGAAGGGATAAAGCCAGCGCTACCGCAGCGTTGCAGGGTAGTCTATTCGTGACAAAGGCGAAGCTCAGTATTCAACATCGTAGCATTAAGTCTAAGAGTCTCATTCTTTTAGCACAGCGTCCGCGTGGGCGGATCGGATAATCCGCGCGCTAGCCCAACTCAAGCGGTAGTTGGTAAAGGCTAGTCAAATCCGTTGAGGGCTGAAGTGCGACCAACCCTAAAATTGGCGCTAACACCGCGTCGCGGTTTAGTCTTTTCGATTGAAGAAGACACGAGTTGATTCAGGGTATTTCATCCGAAACCTAAGAAGGGATTAAGCCAAAGCCTCACCGCAGCGTTGCCGGCGATCTCTTGTCGTAAAGAATGCAGAGCCTATGTATTCAATATCATAGCAACAAGTCTAGAAGAGTTTCATTCTTCTAGCACAGCGTCCGCGTCTTGGAGCAGTTTGGACAATCCATGCTAGCCAATTCAAGCGGTAGTTGGTAAAGGCTAATCAAATCCGTTGGCGGTGAGGGTTTGCCAAAAATCCTATAAGTATTATGGTTAATTATTTACGGCGAAATAAAGAATCATAATAGAGCACAAAGAGGACAGAAATATGTTTTGCTTAACTTTCGGATACTTTATTAAGGAAAGCTTGTTGAAGTTCCTCTGAGCTTCGACCTGAAAGTCTCCTCCGCTGCCATTAAGGGCCTCATGATCTCCTTCTTGATGTCAACCGGCTTCTGCCGAGTTCAAATTCCCGAGACACGACCGCTAGAGTCTTTTCTTTGTTGGCCTTCGACTTCAAGGCGATCGGGCTCTCCCTCGCCGCTTGAAGCTCTTTGAGCTCTACTATCCTCGCTTCTCGGCGGTGACACAAGACCAAAAATGTCCCACGGAAGATGAAGCTTCGTGACAGCGATCTCCAAATGATGCACGGCCTCCTTGCATTTGAACAGTCGGTAATAGCGCCAAGCATCCGGCCAAGGCGTGGGCGAGCCTACGATATAAGCGAGCCGGCCCTATCAAAATCTTGTAGACTTTGGAGCTTAATCTCTAAATGGTCGAAATCATCGGCAAGGTGGCACAGGCGGACTCAATCTTCGGATATTCTCCCATGCCCTACTCCAAATAGGATTATGAGTATAAACTAATTCACGGTTCTTAGAGAAGTTCTGGAGAATATTACCATATTCTTAAGGATAACTTCGATAACCCTCAATTTCCTTCATTGTGGGACCTCAGGAGGGATAAAATGCAGCGAGGCTTATATCGGCCGGACAGCGCTCTACCTCGAAAGGACTCCTCCCTGTATCGGTGCGATTCATGCATCAGGCAGAACCTACCAATCAACAATTGGGAAGAATACCTCCCGTAGATGAAAACAAGTAATGCGGTAGCGGCGTAACCAACCGTCGTCGGCGAAGGATTCACGATCAGCGGTTGGATCCACAAAAGAATTCCCGATCAGCGGAGGAATCTCGAGGTCAATTGGGCGATAATCCGCAGAGCGAGTCAGCGGCAAATGAACTCAATTAGCTGGTTTGAAATTGAGCAGCGATTAGGACAAAAATGCGATGCCGTAATATCTTGACAATCCTACAAAGCGCTGGAAAGGCGAAGGGAATGGAGAGATCAGCGCCCGGTCATTCACAAGTCTATCCGCCAATTAAAAGTGAAGGGCTCATCATGTCAAAGCATCCGGACTCATCAAGAATCGAGGCGAGGCGGCTTTGGAGAATATCATGGCGTTAAAATTGCTTATCGATTACCGAACAAGACTTCGTTAGCGGTGGGTTGATAACCGGCGATCCATCAAACTGCGCGACTCGAGCAGCCGTCGGCGTGATCTGCCGCAAAGCATAAAAGTGAGTCGGTGACGTCTGAGCGGCAGCGGCGATGCGTGGAGAAAAACCGGCGGCGAAGCTCAGCGAGGCGAGTTGGCTAAACTCAGCGTTGACAAGGCGGAATCAACCGTGCTTATCCGTCGATGCAAGCGAACGTTTGAGCTCGAAAGTTGATCGGACCACGGACTCGAACACGCGGCGACATCAGAACAAAACTAAGCGCGGAGAAGACCGAAGAATCGGCGAATCGGCGGAGAAGTCGGCCGGAAACGGCAAAGCAACCGGGCGTGGCGAGCCTCGGCCAAATTGGCCAGGTGGCTCGACCACTTTGGTAGAGGCACCTCGACCAGCTGGCAGAGGTGCCTCCGACAAGTGGCGAGGCCTGACCACTTTGGCCGAGCCACCTCGGCCAACTGGCAGGTGCCTCGACAAGAGTGGTGGGGCTGGCCACTTTGAAGAGCCACCTCGGCACCACTTGGTAGGTGCCTGACAAGTGGTGTGCTCGACCAAGTGGCCGGCCACTGATGGCAGCCTTGGCCTTGGTTTTGTATAAATAGGGGGTCTGCTCATGGAGAGGTTGGATTTGGGGCTTGGGCCGGATTTGGTGATTTTGGCGGACTTGAAGAGCCTCGCGAGATCTCTGACGCGGTTCGAGCACCGGGAGCTCAAGTCGATCGACGTCGGATCTATAGGGAAGGTAAACAAACTTCGGGTCGAACTCTGAGATACCCTCTAGGTTAAGCTTCGTCTTAACCTCGGGGATGTGTGATTTCTCCTTGTAGATCTCACCGCTCGGCGATCCTCTCCTTCGTGAGTGTGATCCCGCGGCGATCCTCTCCTTCGTGAGTGTGATCCCCTCGGTAGCCGTTTCCTTCGTGAAGCGAGCCCCTCGTCTGTAGTTCGAACCGGGTTTACAGAGGATCGGGATTGCGGTGGTCAGCGGACGAATAAAAGTCCGACACGAGGCAAAGAACCCATAGCGAGGATCCGTAAAATAGAGATCCTCGTGTTTGTTCACAAAGGAAAGAGTTGTAATTTTCGTTTTCATTATGCGCCTAAAATAAAGGCATTTTTCTTTGTTTGGAATTTTGTTGTAGGCCAGAAGGCTGCGAATTCAAGCGATGAATAACAAACCAACTTTCCATGAACAATCAATTCCGTGATAATGGCCCGAGGCCTCAGTATTCAATATCGTAGCATAAAGTCTAAGAGAATTCACTCTTTTAGCACAACGTAACATGTAGAGCGGTTCGGATAATCTACATGCTAGCCCACTCAAGCGGTAGTTGGTAAAGGCTCATCAAATCCGTTGATGGTGAGGGTTTGCCAAAATATATCTATCATACAAACAATAACTTGAGGCAATGGGTTCACTCTTCTGTAGGGGTCAAGCACTTTCTACCGTGATTTTAATGCACTTTGTAAGCGTGCCATTACATCACCTCAGGAAACTCAAGCATGCTCAGGCCAATTCTATAGCCAGTCCTTTTGAAGCGAGACACTTCAGATTGCCCGCTCGCTTTCTTCAAGTGGGACAATTCGGATATTACATATAGAAGCTTTCACGGAAATCGATATTGAGAAAACCGAGGGCAGCTTTTTCTCACGAATGATTCTCAAGGTATTTCAATTATAACCCAAGTGGTGACTTTCAAGATGAAGATGATTAGTCAAAATGCGACTTGACATTTCAATCAATCCAAATACAAATGCAACGGCTATTGATCCCAAAATATGGTCGTGACCTTGTAGCAGGGATTCAAGGCTGAAGCAAAACATGGGCCTCTTCTACAAAGTTCAAGCGTTGAGCGAAGCAAAGGCATCTTATCAAAGTATTCGGACCCTCGACAAAATACAGAGGAGTGCGAAAACTTTGGAGGGTATCTGTAGGCATCAAAATTGTGAAGAACCTCAAATATGACTAAATCATGAGAAGATCGAAGAACAAGCGTCGTCGAAATCTCAAGAGAGTCAACACATGGGAGATTGTCTGCTTCTGTCGCGAGACACTTGTTTGTCGCCGGCGAGACCTTGATAATGTCATTGGCGAGACGCTACTTGTGCCTACGCCGCGGCGAGACACCTTGATGTCGCTATTAGCGAACGCTGTGTGTGCCTACGCCTGGCAGAACACCTTGATGTGTCTCGCTATAGGCGAGCGCTAATGTCTCGCTAGCGGCGAGACCCGAAAATACAGGCGAGCTCTTGAAGGGTCTAAATCAATGCGATGGGGGCCACTTGACTATCAATGCGAGAGCGTTGAACCGTTAATAAGGCGGTTACGAATCGCCCACTAAGGCGTAATTCTAGGAGCATGTCGTGCCTAAAAGCGGAAAACCGTTCTGGCTAGAAGGGCCGGCTTTGCCCGGTCGGCCGGCTGACCCATCTTACCGCCCGGCCAGCGTGATGCCACCTCGCCCGATGGCGAAGCGGCTTAGCGGCGAGCACTTGGCGCTAGCTACAAAATCTCGGCCTTATGACACTTGTGGGCGCGTTTCCCAAAGACTATAAATACCCTCCCTCGTCCACTTGAAGGGAGGTGGAAGCCCATCGAAAAGGAAAAATCGAAATCAAGCTTAGGAGTTCAAGAACCACGATCCGCGGAGATTCCTCGAGTTTAAGCCTTGCCTTATTCTTGAGAAGAGTAGATATCTTACCTTGCTAAGATATTTCTTTGAAGTTCTTGTTTCCTTTCGAAGCACTAACTAAACCCGTCGATTCGGCGATGTTTCGGTGGTCCCGGATTACTCGTCCCGACGCGGGCAAAGTCCCAAAACAAAGAGATCTACACTTGTAGTATCTTTTGTTCGAGTTTAATGAGAGAGTTCTTGAAATTTCTTTGTGCGAAAATTAAGGTGTAATTTTCTTAAGTTTTGTAATGGAAATGACAAAGAAATCAACTTTCGACCAAACACTAATTACATTTATAACTTAAGAAGTTGAGGGGTTAGTTTTAAAAAGAAAAAGAAAGAAAATAAAAAACTAAAATAAAAATCAAAGATGTTTCCACTATGGTATGAGAATTTTGTCTTTCAAGCTGTAGCGTTGAATTGTTGTATCATAAGACCTTGATGCTCTACACACCACATATTTAAATAAACTTATGTTTATTCGATTTTGGGATGAGACACTTGTCGAGATTGTAATCTAAATAAATCTGAGCACACAAGGAAATAAATTAAATTAAAAGATACCTCCGACCATTGTTGTCTAGATAGATTTGTAACTTTCGAGAAAATTAGATGAAACTAGAGATAATCAGTATATATATAAACATAAAAGTTAGATCACCGTTAGAATAAATAAAATAAAGAAAACAAAAGAGTTTCTAGCCTATACCTTACCAAAATTCTAAATGTGATGGAGGAACTATGGTATTTATAGGCTAGGCTAGGACCATTCTGTTATAACTAGAATTCTTAAAAGATATGATTTCTTAAAAAGCAGTTTCCATCCATTAGAGAAACTATCTAGATATAATCGTAATCTTAATAACAACTTTATAGAATAAAATTTCAAATACCATAACAAATTAAGATAATTTATATTGTGTGGACCACAACTTTATCCGGATACAACAACACTCTTACAAAGGTGATAGCACATTTTCTTGTCTGATGAGAGGATCTCTTAGTTCTTACAGAAAGAAACAAATTTTGTTTAAAGTTTGAGAAGGCCAGCCATTAGTAGCGAGACAAGGAGAATCCAAGGCTAAAACAAACAAAATTTTTATCTATATGCTTGCGCAAGTGATTTTCATGAACTGATTTGATGTAGTGAACTTTTTTGACAATGCAAGCTGGCTGTCACCCGATTGAGCAACTCACTAAATCTATTTCTACTGTTGGACAAAACTATATAATTATTACGACGAGAACTGAGAGATATAATTTTATTGATTAATTGTGAAAAGATCCTCTACAGTATCATTGTTTTGAACTTATCATCTCTCTAATTTTATTTTTGTAGATAGACACACCCAGTGATTTTTTTAATTCTTTACCCAAACAGGTTCTATTTATCAAAATACAATCTCATTCTCTTAGGGTTGAAAATTTCGTCATAGGGTCTATTTGCAAAAATAAAATTAGAGGTTATTGAGTTCAGAACAACGGTACTAATGAGGGTCTATCCGCAATTAATAGAGGAGTTATTCGGTGATCTCTTTTCTTTAACTTAATCTAGTCTTCTAGTGCATGCACAAATATGATACAACAACGAGGCTTGTGAAGTAGTGTAGGAAAATGGATCTTTCTTGGAGTTTCTCAAGTTTATCCTCCCCATAAGTTTTACATTTTCACAAGTTGTGAAGGCATTTGTTGGATTTTTGAAAGTGTGCTCACATGACCAAAAGATAACTTCTTTAAATAATAATAGTAGATATAGATCTAATAAGATTTGAACACGAGTTGATATCATAATTAAGGAGTTCATCACTGCCCTAAAATTTAGAAACTGTAGGTGAGTTTTACGAAGTTACAAATTTGAGGAATATTGGTATATTTGATACTAAGCATCAAATTTTGTGCTTGTAGTAATGTAATCACTTCTCATCCACTCATTTAATGTTTGGCTAATCAAATGAGGATTATTTGTAAATAGTCATATTTGAGTGGATAAAAAATGATCACACCACTACTAATTAAGCACCAATTTTGTGCTTGTTATATCAAGTATATTCATTTTTCTCTAAAAGTTTATACTCCAAAATAGTACTTAGTTCAATAAAGCAAGACTAAGTAGTCTTCCAAGCAGATTTAAATATTAGATTACCAAGACTCAAGGTGGTCGCTTAGACTTAGAGGTGTAAACGGATCAGATACGGCTTGGATATGATACTTATTGTTAGAATTTAGGGAGTTATGTTTTAGTCCCACATGGAAGTTTGTGAGGAAGGGTAATCATGTATAGATATATATATAGAGGCACTATCTATCTTAGAAGAGAATAAAAATGATAAAGTAATCCCTTTAATCAACATGGTATCAGAGAGTGGATCTGAGCCCTTCATTTACAAACCCAAGTCTTAATCCCTTCATTTACAAACCCAACCCATGTCATTCTCTCACCCTCGGTCCCTCTCGTTCTCGACCCATGGCTAGCGCTCCGGCTCCTCCGGATCCTCGGCAAACTCCAAAACCCTAGCGAGGCGCCGCCTCCTCCTCGACCTCACACGCTCCATTTCGGATCTCGTGCTCACCCATGACCTAGCGGTCATCATCCTCAAAGCTGCTCCGGGTCTCGAGATCTAGGCTTTGCGCCGATCATTGTAGAGTCGAAAAAAGTTTATTGATTGAATGAATGGGTTTACAATCAAATTCTCGATTCTGAGAGGAAGAGAAGATTGATTCGACTTCTCTTTTAAGGTGGGTTTTCGGTAGCGATAGGATGCTTCACTCAATGCTCCGTTGAGATTGCTTCCGTTGACGATCGAAGCGAGTTGCGATGATCTTGAGATTGGCGATGAAAGAGCTTGATCTCCGTGCGCAAGTGTTGATCTCTAAAAATTCCAAAAGCTTTTCCTTCTAATGGTGCTCACAGCCATTTATAGGGCTTTAACGCGTGGCGGCATGCAAGAGCGTGGAAGCGTGGGTTAGCGATATGGGCGTGGGCATAGCGATGCCCACCACTTAACACGTGGTTGTTGGCTTGTGGCTGCTGTGGATTGATTGCGAGGTTAAGCTTGACCGTCCGGATAACGAGCCGTTGCAAGGCGAGTCAAAGTTCCGTTTGTAGGCGAACCTCGTCCTCGGTGATCATCGTTTTCGTCTTTGTTGGCAAGCCTCGTCAAACTTTGATGTTGTGGAGCCTCGTCAAACTTTGATCTTTGCGAGCGAGCCTCGTCAAACTTTGATCTTTGTAGGCAAGCCTCGTCAAACTTTGATGTTGTGGCGAGCCTCGTCAAACTTTGATGTTGTGGGCGAGCCTCGTCAAACTTTGATGTTGTAAGCGACCTCGTACAACATCGTCAAACTTTGATGTTGTAGGCGAGCCTCACAACATCGCCAAACTTTGATGTTGTAGCGAAGTTTGGCCTATGCACGAAGCTTCAAACACGAGGGCGAAGCCCAAGTCTTTGCGAAGCTTGTGCTTGAGGCGAAGCTAAGCTCCTTTGCGGCGAGCTTGCTCTGCGAGACTTGAGCATGCTACTACGAAGCGTTCGTAACTTTCCGTAAGTCGAATCGGACCGAATTATATATGAAAATTGACTATCTCGGCGAGCGGAACCAACCAAACACCCGTAGGGTTCAGATGCTCGTCATTTTGCCAAATTCCCGGTTTGGGAGATATCGACACTTTGTCTATTTTGTAAAGTCAAGCATTGGTGAACTTAACCTTTAGGCGGTGTCTTTCCTCAGTGGACGACTCCTTTCGAATGGACCCTTAAGCTCTTTTGCTCATTACGAGTTCTTTGCGCGGGGATTAAGGCAATTTTATTGCCTACAAAATCCCCTCAAAGTTTCGAGACTGAATGTGGTTGAATGGAGTGCGGAACACTTTGGATATGAAGACTTACACATGGCAGCCGTCCGAGACGGGCGAGGAACCTTCTAACGAACTTCGGTAAAGTTAAATTCTTCACTTTCATGACTAATGATAAGCCCTCTAGGATTTTTAGCAAACCCCGACTATCAGCGGACTTGGTATGTCTTTACCAACTGCCATTTGAGTTGGACTAGCCATACTTTTCCCCTCGGTATGGTGAGTTTTAGGAGTTTCTTTTAGGCTTAGTGCTAAAATCTCCCTCTATCCTTAGCCGTTCAAGGCGTTGGATTAAAAGATAGGGGCAAATGCAGGGAGGCCATTATTAGGAATAAAATCATGTGGGGATGATCGAATGGTTGATGACATAAAAGTATAGCGATCGTGATCAAAAAGCAATCAAGTTGTTGATGGCGTGAGAGTATAACAACGGTGATTACGAACAAAATCATTTAGAGGAATGACCATGTGGGAGTAGTCAAGTCGTTCATTGACATGGGAGTATAGCGACTATGGTTGAAATAGAGGCACATCGCATGGTAGGCTACTATTGGTGGGGGTTGATAAGGGCACATCACCTAGTAGGCCTGTCTAAAACAAAGTCATTAGGGTACATGACAATATGGAAGTGATCAGATCGTTGATGACATAAAAGTATGGCGACATTTGATCAAAAACATTAAGTTGTTCATTGACATAGTATAACAAGCGTGATAGGGTAATAGATATCGTTTGTGGTAATTTGACAAGTGGCACAACACTTGGTAGGCCACTACCAAATGATAATGTGGAATTGATCAAATCGTTCGGTGACCGGAGTATGGCGACATATGACCAAGAAGAATCTAGTTGTTCATTAACTTCGGAAGTATAACAAGCTGTGATGGGAATAGGGGTATAGCGACTTGATTGGACAAGCGTCATTTGGGAATAGCGGTCGCGGACTATCGAGGTGATTGTTAACATGGCGGTTATGTGGGCCCGCATCTGTTGAGGAGGATTGGCGAAGGAATTTGGAGGAAATTAGTTATCGGATGTATTAACATGATAACTTAGTGGGAGTTTGAAAGAAGACTCGGATAGTACTTCTTTAAAATTTACCGTCGGATCTGGTCCTCTGGCGATTGATGCATATAAGCATCAACGATCATCTTTGGCCGATTGTAGCCAAGTCTTCACCGGTCCCATAGCTTGGTTCGCGTTGGCGAGCTCGTGGATGCCATCGAGGGTTTAGAAAAGAGTTTTGATGAGGAAGTGCGCCACCACCAAGGTATCTTGGTTGTCACCTCCTCGAAATTCAAATAGCTCTTCAACCTCCATGCGGCGAAGCAGCTCTCGACTTGTTCTCCTTGGCGGGTTAAGTCTTTCCACGGCGGTAGCGGCGAGCATATATTAGGCGAAATGTTGATGGAGAGATTATTCCACATCTCGATGAGGAGTGGCCTCGGAAATCGATCACGGAGCCATAGCGATGGGTTCTGAATCTCTTGACAAAGTTGCTTCTGATTCTTTCTTCCTCGCTTTACATCTAGCGGGGTTGCCATAGATACTCTGTGTCATCGTCGAAGAATCGGCCATAAAAGCTTTTCCAAATCTCCAAGAGTGAATGAAAGGAGCTCCAACCTCGGAATCACCGAAAGCAACTCCCTTAAGAGTGCTAATGAACAATCGGGTCATGATAGGATCATTACTCGCTATATGCCCAGCTTGTGCCTCGAAATAGTAGATGTATTGTGACGAGAACTTTTTCCGCCGAATCGCACTAGGTTAAGTGGCTTGAATTTCGAGGATATGGGACATCATCCCATTCTATAGAATATGGCCTCGCCACCCCAAATTCTTAGATTGCCCTTGAGTTTGAGAGCATCCACCGCTTTTGAAAATCCCGCAACGATGATCTTGCTTTTGTACGCTGGATTCGACCCAGATGACACCGAGTGGACATCATGATCCCCTCATAGCCTTCGCCGATTTGGATCCTCCTTCGTCCTTCTTCTTGCCGACGAAGTTTCTCCATCATCGCTTCTAAACGTCGATAGACTCTGTTGTGCAAAAATAAGAGCTTGTTGCTCTTCGATCTTTGCCATTTCCTCTTCTTTGTCGCCATGAGGACACCGGCCCGACACCGAAATCGAGATTTGAAGGTGAGACGCGGCAATGCCGAGTTCTCAAATTCTTCGAGGTACCCCACCAATTGGCTATAGTCAAACGGGATTGCCGCTCTCATTTAAGATCGTGCTTGGAGCAGGCTTTGACTATTGATTAATGCCTCATAACCCTCGGGAATATTCGTGGTCGACGATTCCAGACGCTCGTTGGGTCTTGCCCGCTCCCAACCATGTTGATAGTCACCTCCAGGAATGACCACCGCCGCTTTGTTTCTATGGCGAAACCGCCTTCGCCTAGTTGACGGTCGATAATCGCTCAAATACGGTTGATGTGTCGATGAACATTGGCCAAGATCGCAGATATGAGTTTTCACAACGCGAATAAGATTGCATTTGATTGGCATCACGCTTTATGCAGTGAGGTATTCACGAGATCTAAATGGGAATACCCCCGCTGATTTCGAAACCGAAGCCAAGACAGCGACCCTCTAGATAGAGGTACTTGGCGAGTATCGCCTTCTCATTTGGTTTCGGGCGATGAAGCTTATGGCAGGTTCGCCGCTTGAACGAGGTTCATCTTGTTTAGAATGGACCTCATGTTGTTGGGTAGGTTCAAAATGACGAGGTTCGCCATTCGACGCTTCCACGATGAGATTCGGCCCACCGGGCGAAGCTTCGCCTTGCTTTGATGACACCCCATGTCGAGGTTCATGATGACGCAGGTTCCTCATTTTGACGCTATTATGACGCAGGTTCGGCCAGCGACCGTCTCGGGTTTTGATGAAACTCATGTTGTTGGCTAAATTCGCCACCGACGCAGGCTCATCTCTTTCAAGGGGACCTCACATTGTTAGCGAGGTTCGCCACTGGACGCAGGCCGTGTTTCAAGCTGACGTGTTGTTGTCGAGGTTCGCCACTTGGACGCAGGCTCATCCCTTTGGAGGGGACTCACGCTGACGGCAGGTTCGCCATGTGGACGAGGTTCGCATGGGGCGACGCTCGCCTTGTTTTGACTGAACCTTAGATGAAGACGAGGTTCACGACTTGGGTATGATCAGGTTCATGACGCCTCGCCGGGCCACCTCTCCTGCTTTGACCATCTTGGACGATAGTGAAACCCGGCCCATCGAGACCAAAGCTCGAGCCCTACAACAGCTTGGTTCGCTGCTGACGCCGCTTGGCACGCCCGGAAATTGGACCTCTGGCATCCCGCCTTTCCACAAAGCCAGCGAGGTTCGCCTGTAAGCCAAAGTTTGGCTAATGGCTTCCGAGGTTGCTGGGCCGCTTAACCACCCACTTCTAGCCTGTTGGTTAGCTTTTGGAGCCTTGTCGAGACATAGGTCGGTTCTCAGATTCGCCGAAGATTCAACATAAGCCATGGGTAAGTCTCATACGAGACTCGTGACACCACGTCTTCACCGGGTTAGATGCCCCAGAGGAGAGGAACCTCATACTTACTCGGATCAAACTCAATGACCAAGGTTTGAACCTCGTTCCAACCGCAACCTTATCCGATTAAGCCACCACCATCATCTAATGAATGGTTCTCTCCCATCGTGGTCGCCATCTTCTCAGAGTCGAAAAAGTTTATTGATTGAATGAATGGATTTACAATCAAATTCCTTCGACATGAGGAAGAGAAGATTGATTCGACTTCTTTAAGGTGGGTTTTCTGTGAGCTTATAGGATGCTTCACTCAATGCTCACGCTGAGATTGCTTCCGCTGACGATCGTAATCGTAGTTGCGATGATCTTGAGATTGCCGATGAAGAGCTTGATCTCTTTCTCGCGGCGCAAGTGTTGATCTCCAAAAATTCCAAAAGCTTTTCCTTCTAATGGCGCCACCGCCATTTATAGGGCTTTTAGCACGAATCGGCATGCAAGAACCGTGGAAACGCTGGTTAACCGATATGGACGGGCATAATCGATGCCCACCACTTAACCCACGCGGTTGTTGTGGCTTTCGTGGCCCGTGGATTCGCCATGAGGTTAAGCTTCGAGCCGCTTCTGATAACGAAGCTTCGCAGGCGCAGATTCAAAGTTCACTACCGAGGCTTAACCTCGCCTCGTGATCATCATGCTCGATGTCGTTGGCAAGCCTCACAAACTTTGATGTTGTGGGCGAGCCTCGCCAAACTTTGATACCGGGCGACAGCCTCACAAACTTTGATGTCAGGGCGAGCCTCGCCAAACTTTGATGTTGTGGGCGAATTCCTCAAACTTTGATGTTGTATGAGCCTCACAAACTTTGATGTTGTCGGCGAGCCTCACAAACTTTGATGTTGTAGGCGAAGTTTGGCCTATGCGATGAGCTTCAAACATGCGCGAAGCTCCAAGTCTTCATGCGAAGCTTGTGCTTGAGGCGAAGCTAAGCCTTTGTAGCGAAGCTTGTTCTACGTGCGAAGCTTCGTATGCTACTTAAGAAGTGTCGTAACTTTCAAACCGTAAGTCGAATCGACAAATTATATATGAAAATCGACTATCTCGACGAGATGACGCAACCAACCAAACTGACCCATAGGGTTCGGTTTGTTCGTCATTTTGCCAAATTCTTCCGTTTGGGAGATATCGACACTTTTGTCTATTTTGTAAAGTCAAGCATTCAGTGAACTTAACCTTTGCGGCTCGGTTTTCCTCGTGTGGACTCGACTCAACTCGATGGACCCTTAAGCTCTTTTGCTCATTCCGAAGTTGCTGGCAGGATTAGGCAATTTTATTGCCTACAATCATCTCTCTCTCGATCTCGCCGTCCTTGTCTTCCAGTTGCTCGGTTTCTCCTCCTAACTCGCCTCCTCCACACGCTAGAAGCTTCGAAGTTCGTCATACGCCAACCATCCTTATCCGCTGAATAATCATTGGCCGATGCTTCGAGAAGAGCAATGTTTGAGGGAGTTTATCCTCTTGCTAAGACCAATTTTGATGGTCTTCTCGGGAATGATTTGTGAGATCCAATCCGGTCATCTCGTCTATTTAGATCCACCGCTGGTTATCCGCTCGACATGCAGGGGTGGTGTTAGGGTTAATTTTTGCTTGGTTCCGCTATTGCTGCCATTGTCGCGATGACCGGTGGGAGTATTGAGAAGTAGATTGTCGAGAAACTCTTTGTAGGGCCAAACTTGGCCTCCGTTCAATTGTCAGACCGAAAACTCAATGGTTCAAACTGGCAACAATGGCAGATTATTGTGATGACGAACCTGACTGGAAGAGGTAAGGATCATCACCTAACTGAAGATCCCCCCGATCCAAAAATCGCTGCTTCGATAAAAGATGATAGTTTGGTGAAAGGTCTTTTGTGGGAGGTCATGGAGCAGGAGGTGATGGATCTAGTTCTTACATGCTCCATTGCAAAGGAGATTTGGATGTTATTACAGCTCAGATTCGTAAGAGTAGCATGTCTCGCGGCCTACTCTATCTCAGTAAGAGTAGCATGTCTCGCGGCCTACTCTATCCTCGTGCTTATTCCATCGCACCAAGGAGTTGAAGCTTGAGGAGCACTTGCTACCTTCAAGAAGACATGTGATGAGTTACGCTATCTTTCCATTAGAGGCTAATTTAGAGAAGATGAAGGCAAGACAAGATATGCTTGATGTATTGACATTCATTGGCAGTCTGAACTCTTCCTATGAGGCAGTGAGACCACTGGTGATTAGTAGTAATGCTTCAAAGAATCTCCAAGATACTTTTCATTTGATCAGAGAGATGTTTCTGACTCACTTGAGTTTGGAACCTAGTGTAGAAAAATCCGCCTTTGGTCGCTTTCCACAAAGAGGTGAATCAAGTCGGAGGTCGCTTTTGATCATGAGGAGGTCATGGTAACTATTCTGGAAGAGGAGGTATATATTCAAGAAGAGGATCCAGTGGTAATCATCTTGAGAGGGTCCAGTGTCATTATTGCCACGGATTTGATCACATGAAATATAGTTGCCCCATAAAGAAGAAAAATAAAGAGAGAAAGGGTCCCATGTACTCATGTTGCCTCAAGCATCGATTCTCGCTAGTCCACATATGGATGAAGCTGCTTTGAGATCTTCAAATTATTTCAACAATTTCAGCTTTCTCATATGCAGCCATCTTCCAGCACTACATTTGCAAAGATAGGTAATTCTACTACTTGTTTGTCCTCAATAGCTCCTACATCATGGGTGATTGACTCAGGAGCATCAGATCACATGACAGGGAATTCTTCTCACATATCTCTCATCCACCTGTTAGACTAGCTAATGGTTGCACTTCTCCCCTAGAAGTGTATAGGCTCCGCTACCATAAATTCATCTATGTCTCAGAATCAATTTTATATATGCCTCGTTTCCTTTCAACTTGCTTTCTATTAGTTAACTCACAAAATCTTTAAACTGTTGTGCTATCTTTTACCCTAATCATTTTGTGTTTCAGGAACCGAGAACGAGGAGGACGATTGGCATAGGATAGATGTCTGAGGGTCTGTATTGGTTGGATAGTTTTTTAAAGTCTACTGCATGCTTGAGTGATTCTACAGCCTTGGACTTGCACTGTCAATTAGGGCATCTGTCATTGTAGAGCCTAAAGAAGTTACGACCAGATTATTTGTTGTCACTGAGTTCGTCTATGAGTGTTGTCAGTTAGGTAAGCATCATCGTCTGTCTTACCCTCTCCGAGTCAATAAGCGAGTTAGTCTCCCTTTTAGCTTAGTTCATTCTGATGTATGGGGACCTTGTCCCGTTGAGTCAATTTTTAGCAATAGGTATTTTGTGACATTTGTGGATGACTTTTCTCGTGCAACTTGGATTTATTTAATGAAATCTCTCACCAAGTCTTTTCTATATTTAGAAAGTTCTATGCCTAAATAAAACACAATTTGATGTCATTGTTCAAATTCTTCTGCTAGATAATGCAAAAGAATATTTCTCTTCGAAGTTTTAGAATTTTATGTCGCTCCGTATTCTTTATGAATCTTCTTGTCCATATACTCCTCAACAAAATGGTATTGCCGGAGAGTAAAACCGCCACTGCTGTTCACAAAAATTACTACCTAGCTAAGACCAACAAAGTGTCACAAGCCAAGTCACAATCAAGACTTTCATTAATGACGTAATAGAGTCACACCGATGACTCTAGAACACGTGGATTACAACTTGACAATCCTTGTGAAGTCCAACTAAGAGATTACAAAAATAATCGCTTCAAAATAAAGCATGGAGCTCAAGATTAGGCCCAAGCTCAAAGCCAAGCTCATCGCGCCCAAGCTCTAAAACACGAGCTCATCGCCAAAGTTCAAAACGCAGAGGTCATCCTCGTGTTCAAGTTCAAAACGCAGAGGTCATCCTCGTGTTCACGTCCAAAACGCGAGGGTCTCAAACCTCGCATCCCAGTTTTAAGCCGGAGACGCGGAAGTCGTTCAAGAACACGAAATTCGTGATTTTGACTCGCTCAAACACGCATCTAAACGGTTTCAAAACCGTTTTGCACGATTTGAGGGCAACTAACCCTCGCTCAGAGAGATTTAAGGGGTCAATTGTACCCCTTAGACCCATATAAATAGCTGAAAAATTAGCTAAACAAGGGGGGAGAGACTTAAAAGAGAGGGCTTCTCTTGAGCTTCGACTTCTTGGGAGAGATGAAGGAGACTTCACTGGCTTGGCAGATAAACCTCGGCAGAAGTTATAAAACTCATCCTTGAGTTCTCAAGCTTGTTAGAGTTCTAAACTTGCTCGCGAAGTTCCTCTCAACGCCGCTCCACGAAGTCGAGACCGCCGGATCGCCAATGGGATACAAGATTCAAACTCCCATCGCCACCGTGAAGAACCCTGTTAAACAAAGGGAAGGATCTCCGCCAATTTTCTCTTTATAAATCGGGCAACCGATCGAGATTGTAATTTCTTTTTCTAAGTCAGCTAGAGAGGGATTACTTTTGAGAGATTGTATTCATTCTTTTCTAAGTCGCTAGAGAGAATAAACTCCCATTCTACACTTTCTTAAATTTTCTCAATAACAAAGATGGCGACTACCGGGACTAGCTTCACCGATGAAGAAGTGGCGCTAATCCGACGCCAACCTCATTGGATCTACGGGAAAACTCTTCATCGTGGAGTTTGACCAAGCCAAGTATGAAGAATTGCTTTCTTCCGATCCCTTAGCCCTAAGGCTGGCGCGTAAGATCCGCAGTCTCGAGAGGTCAAGACATCGAGGGCCTAAGTCACCGAAGGGAAATTCTGCCATTGAATTAGATGGTTCACACAGTATTTCCTCTAAGGGTAAAGGATTGGTTTCAACGGAACTCACTGAGCAAGTGGAAGGACCTACACCCGCGTCTACACAAAGGGTATCAGGTCATAAGAGGCCTATTGCGGCATTAGACTTGGCCGACGTAGATGTTGATGCTGTAAAAGCCTTAAGACAGGCTAAGAAGAATGCTGCTCAGTGAAACAGAAGATCACTACGTCGAGCACAACTTTGAGAAAGCCGATCTTCAAATCAACGCGACTCAGCCGCAAGCTACAATTGAACGCCACTGCTGAAAACGACCCTCAGTGGCGCGTTGTCCAAACAAAATGCAGGTCTCAAGACCGCGTTTCACAAACAAAATGTAGACTTCAGGTCGGCATTCCTTCAATAAAACGCGGACCTCAGGTCGGCGTTCCTTCAACAAAATGCGAACCTCGGTCGGCTGCTCAATAAAACGCCAACCTCGTCAAGATATCAAACAAAACGCAACCCTCAAGGCTGCGTTTCACAAAGAGAACGTAGCTCTCAAGACTGCGGTCCTCAATAAAACGCAGCCCTCAAGGGCGCGTTTCACCAATTGAACGCGGACCTCAAGTTCGAGTTGGTCAAACAGAACACGACCCTCGCATTTGCACCGCAAAACGCGATGAGATTCGTCGTGTTCAGAAAAATAAATATGGATTTAAGATTCATGTTAACCCAGAGCCAACCCAATAAAATGATGATGGGGTGGTTCCTGGTCAAACTATCGATCCGATGGTCGATATTCCTCAAGTTTCTGATTTGAGAGAGCTATTGTCAAGAGGAAGGTCAACGCAACAAGTCGCTCATTCATGTCCATGCGAACGGTTGATTGCTACGGTCCTCTCGGAATGTCAATGTTGTGCACCTGTACCTAGACGGTCGGTTTTTGATCGATTAACTAATGCAACTCCATTCAAGAGCCGAAGACGATTCCACAGGAGAAAGACCTTAGAGACCGAATATCCCGGAGTTACCATTAATATGGTTAGTAGAGGAAAGTCACCAGCTTCCAGTTCGGATGAATCGGATACCAATCGTCCTTCAAGTGTTAGAGAAATCTCGGATAAATTTGAAGGTATTTACCATCACACTCGGACATGAAATGGAGTCATACCTCCTGTCAATTACCAGAGGCTTTCTAAAGGGCTAAGACCTGACAACGAGCACTCGGCCATTGCAGATTCCCAATCTTCCAGTTCTTTCGTGGAACATGAGTGCTGCTTACACCTACGAGAGTATCAAGATCTCAAGAAGAAGCTTGAAGAGTATTAGTCAGGATGTAAGAAAACATACGTCCCCCAGAAGCTATGCGGTCACGCAGAAACCATGCATCACAACAAGATACCATCGACCAACCGGAGACATGGTAGCCTAACTTGTTGTAGATCGGGCCTGTTCACATGTTCGCCCAATGCCTCAAACTGTAATCATCAATAAGGAAGGGTCAATCTTTGAAGCGAAGGAAAAAATAGGTGAAACCTCCGATCAAGAAGCTCATCGCATAGAATCTTCATCTGAAGAAGAGGGGGCTGGGAATGAACAAAATCTTCAGTCAGCCAAAATGGATGAATTTGAAGCTCATCTTAACGCCATTGCTAACAGAAGCGAGCTACAGGACGAGGGAGTTGTTAGGCCTTATCCCGCTGAATGGGACGCAGCGCCTTACCCTCCAAAGTTTAAAGCCCCGACTCTGCAAGCCTTTGATGGCACGGGATCACCAAATCAACATGTTTATTACTTTAAGTCACAGACTGAAGATGTAATATCAAACGATACTATATTGACCCGACTATTCATTGGCACTCTCAAGGGAGTTGTCTTTGAATGGTTCATGAAACTGCCTGCCAGATCTATTTAGAAGTGGGCAGATTTGGAGAGGCTATTTTTGGCCAGATTCTTTGAGGACACTGAGGTTTCCATCCCTACTCTCCTCGCCACCAAACAAAAGACAGGAGAGTCAACCAAACTTTTATGAAAAGATTTCGGCATGGCTCTATGATGTCCGCCGAGGATGACACAAGCCACATTGGTGGAAACCTCGGATAACTTGCAAACCCACCTTTTGCTCAAATGGGGTCATGAGTCGTCTTGGAAGCATTTGGTGTCTCGTGGAGAACATGCGTAAGAAATCATCGCCGGATTAAAGCCGAGGAAGCAGAAGACAAGATACCGGCCCACGGTCAAGATAATGCCCTCGATCAAGAAGGAAAGATATTCATGCCGCCGAGCCCGTTCGAGCTCCACCCGTAAAACAAGGTAAGCCATCGAAGTCCAAGGCCGTCGGGCAATATTCTTTAAAGAGGATCATGTCGATACTCTATTCCACCGCCGAAGAACAACAAGCTAAAGCCCTAAATAAAAAGGCCTCAAGAAGGTGGAAGGTGGACGACCCCACCATCGCCGATATCACAGAATGTTGGGACATTCAATGAAGAAATGCTATATCTTTAAGGATATTCTGCAAGCACTGGTCGATGCCGATGTGCTCAAATTGAAACCAGAACAGAAGTTCGTGTCTACTAATATGACATCGGTCCAGTTTGGAGATTTCCCACCTGTAGCAACTCCTAATGGTGCCATCCCCATTCTAAAAGGAGAGCTACGTTTGAAAAACCTTGATCAACATGACTAAAAAGGTAAAGGGTTGGTACCCCTTACCACCTCAAAAGGGGAAGTAATGTGGGTCCATCCTGACCTGGTTGAAGATCAACAGTGGACGGGAATATCATCAAAGAAGAAGAAGAATAGGGCTAAATCTTCCAATATGATTAGCCCGTCCATAAATGAAGATGACACTGGCTTGGTCCCTCTAACCGATTCAGAAGAAGAGGAGACTGTTTTGGCTGCTGAACAAGAAGCGAATCCGAGAGCAGGTACGAGGTTCAGAAAGACATACTTAAAAAGGTATGATCAAATTGCCCAAGAATCTAGAGATCAAATTGAGGAGGCAGGGGGTTCTATCCCCAAAAAGCCAATTGATAAGGGAAAGCCAAAGGAGGTTCGGTATAATAAGAACTTCTTACAACAAGAAGCGGGAACATCAAGTAGACCGTTCCGTTTCGATGTTTTGGCGCAATTGGCCAACATTCCCATTAGAATCACTCTTTACGAGCTCCTGAGGTTATCCAAGTCCACGAGGGAAGCTCTAGTGAAAGCTTTAACAGATACAGAGAGCTTTATTACACAAGTTCCCAGACTTTAAGCCGCTTGTGCACAAGTGATTAGACTACCATGCATATCATTCACCCAGAAGATATGCGATCAAGCATAAGCACGCATGCACTCTATACTAGGTATATCGGATCTTCAGAGATTAACCGAAGTTCAAGTGGATACTGTGCTCAGACTCAAAGATAATGCCTTATAGGGTCATGCAAGCTCTGGAAATTCCATACCATCGTTTAAATTCTACCCAGACTACTATTTTTGGTTTCAATGCCAACAGCTCATGACCCTTGGGTAAAATCAAACTCAAGTGTCAAATTAGGGATCTCAGGTCAGAAGTGACCTGCTATATCATAGATGCGGACACGTCCTATAATCTACTATTAGGATGACCTTGGATTCATGCGAATCGAATTGTCCCATCAACTCTTTATCAAGTAATGAAATATGTTGACGAAGAAGGAGAAGTCAGGACTTTGATAGCTGAGAAGCAGCCATTCAAGAGGGTAGAAAGCTATCATACAGATTCAGTCTTTTACCTGGATGCTCCAGAACCTGAATCATCAAAATCAGTCGTCGATAGGGGCAATAAAGCGGATATTGAGCCCGAACCTGAGGAGGAATATCCGTGGGAGTTAAATGTAATGAGCCCTAATAAGCTCAATAATAAAGAAGATGTACTGAGTGAGGGCGAGTGGTACATTAATGAAGATTTCAATTTAACTTACTTGTTTAATGTCTCATCTGCATGTGAAGAAACAGATACAGATACAGGATCGGAGCCATGACATGCATTATATGGCGAAAGATCGCTAGACTTGCCACTCAGAACATCTTTCTCTACATTTGAAAAGACAGAGGACGTGAGGAAGGCGTTCTTTATGGTCCCGTCTAAAAAGAAGGGCCAGAAGCCAATTTATTTTGGGAGGGTTGACGCTGAAGTTCTCAATCCAGAGAGTTCAGAGGAAAATGAAGTGACTCCTCAATTCCATTATTACGAACCTAATGCTCGCCACATAAAAAAAGGCATGAGATATGACTTTGGTAAACAAATGTGGTTTAAACTTTGGGAAAGGAAGACTGACCCCTTCAATATAATCGCTCCTCGGTAAAACTCAAGATTACTATCACAAGACCCGAAGAGGGCTAGGATATAGATCAACACCCTCCCCTTCGGAAGATAAAGTGGGTCACTACCTCGGGCAAGACCATTCATGTGGAACGTCATCATGGAATTCCGACGTAAGTGTTGGAGCAGTCTTTGGAGGCATGTCCGTGAACATGGCCTCGACCAGTCATCCAAGCAGCGATGAAGATGACGATGAGGATTGGATTCAATCAGCCAATGATCCTTGGATTAAACGCCTTGACATTTTGTGGGATATGTGTTTCGAACAACGAGAACCACCCACCGAAGACAAGGTGATTCAAGTAAACATGGGAGATGAAACCAATCCCGAACCAATTTTCATAAGTGAAAGTTTGTCACAATCCGAGAAAGAAGACTTGGTGTCACTCGCTCAAGAGTACATTGACTTCTTTGCTTGGAATTATGAAAATATGCCTGGGCTTGATCCAGAAATAGCCATGCATAGCCTTAATATTGATCCGAATGCGAAACCCGTTAAACAACAACAACGCAGGTTCCGTCCGGAGATCATGGAGGCGATTGTGGAAGAAATCTAAAAGCTCATTGATTCGGGCTTCACCAGGGAGGAACAACATCCAGACTGGGTAGCTAATATTATCATTGTACCCAAGAAAAATGGGAAAATCTGGATATGCATCGATTTCCGTGACCTAAACGCGGCATGTCCAAAAGACGAGTTTCCGCTCCCCATTACGGATGTTATGATCGATAACACCTGTGGGTATGAGAGGATGTCTTTTATGGATGAATTCTCAGGATATAATTAAATTAAAATGTATCCTGAAGATGCGAAGCATACAGCCTTCAGGACACCACTGGGGGTATTTTGTTACACAGTAATGCCATTTGGGTTGAAGAATGCTGGAGCAACCTATCAGCGTGCAATGAGCACAATCTTCCGCCAATATTTACGTAAGAAGATCGAATGCTACGTGGATGACATTGTGGTGAAGAGCCGGAAGAAAGAAGATCATCTCTCGGATCTGAAGATGATGTTCGACATCATGCGAGCACACCAACTAAAAATGAACCCTGCAAAATCTTTCTTGGGAGTATCTAGTGGTAAGTTCTTGGGATTCATAGTTACATCCAAAGGAATCTTGATCCAGAAAAGGTTCATGCCATCCAAGAGATGCCACCGCCGCGAAATATTAAAGAACTCAGAGGCCTACAGGGTAGATTAGCGTATATTCAAAGATTTATATTAAATCTTTCAGGCCGCTGCCAATCCTTTTCCAAATTAATGAAAAAAAAGATGTCATTCGTGTGGGACAAAGGCTGCCAAAAGGCATTTGAAGAAATTAAAACGTATCTCACACAACCACCAGTCCTAGTGGCCCCGGTATCAGGAAAATCGTTCCTGTTATAGGTGAGGGCTATGGACCGCTCTCTTGGAGCTCTATTGGCCCAGAATGACGATCAAGGGCACGAGCAAGCAATATACTACCTTAGGCGAATCATGATTATAGCTAAACACAGATACAATCCGGTGGAAAAGAGTGCTTAGCCTTAGTATTTGCCGTCTAGAAAATGCAGCATTACCTGGTCGGACAGACAATACATATCATTTCCAAAGTAAATCCTCTGAGAGTTCTCATGACAAAACCTTCTTTGTTGAATTTCCGTTAGCAAAATGGGCAATACTCCTCCCACGATGACATGAAATTTATGCCTCAAAGGGTCAAGTAAAGGACGTGTCTTGGCGGATTTCTTAGCGGGCCATCCGGTCCCTGATTCTTCCAAGCTGCACGAGGATCTACCAGATGAGATCACTGAAGCTTGCATTACTCAAGAGGTTATTCAGGTATGGAAGTTATTCTTTGATGGAGTATCTAGGGCAAGACCGGATGGAGGAATTACAGCCGGTGTGGGGGTTGTACTCATCTCCCCAAACGGTCACGTGATCCCAAGGGGATTTTCCTTAGTCGAGCCCTGCACCAATAATGAAGTAGAGTATAATGCTTTATTATTAGGAATGCAGTTGGCCGAGGAAATCAATATTCGATACCTTGAGGCTTACGGTGACTCTCAACTCATCGTGAATCAAGTTCGAGGAGAGTATGAGGTACGCAATGAAGATTTAATCCCTTATCATGCAGCGGTCCTGAAATTAGTCCAGAGGTTCAAAGGCTTCTTTATAGGATACATTCTACGAGTTCAGAATGCATATGCGGACGCTTTGGCTTCATTAGCAACCTCACTGGCATTACCACCAAACGCCGAGACAACGATATTTATCGTAGGTCGTGATTTGTATCTTCCTGGACTTCCTACAGGGGAAAGTTTAGAAGAACCAACAACAGAGACTGCATGTGAGACTTCCATCAAGCTCGAACCAAGGGATTGGCGATTCCCTTATATCGATTACGTTCTGTATGGGATTCTACTCGATAATCCTAAAGAAGCCGCCATTAAACTAAGGCCCTTCGCTTACTATAGTGCGACTTCCCAAACTTTGTATCGGAAATTGCATGATGGAGTCCTGCTTCGCTGCCTCTCTAGAAAAGAGGCACGAGAAGCTCTAAAGGAGGCCCACGACGGGATGTGTGGAGCCCACCAACCCGAGAATAAATTAGGAGATCGACTTCGGAGAATCGGCTACTATTGGCCGAAGATGTTTACAAATGCCATTAACTACGCTAAGCGATGTCATGTGTGCCAAATCCATGGTGATTTTATTTATCAAGCACCAGGAAATCTGTATCCAACATCCTTTTCATGGCCATTTAAAATGTGGGGGATGGATATTGTTGGGCCTATTTCTCCACCGACATCCAAAGGACATCGATTTATCCTAGTCAGAATCGACTACTTCTCCAAGTGGGGGAGGCTATTCGCTTAAAGGAAGTCAAAACTTTAAACGTGATCAAGTTTATTAAGCATCACGCCCCTATCGCCATGCATCAGCGCTTAATAATCCACGATAATGGAACAAATTGCCGCTTACGGATTCTAAGGTTCTCACACAAGTTCGAATCCAAAGTGTCGCGTCGACATCAGATATCCCCACCAATGGCCTTGCGTGCTTTTAATAAGACCATCGTGGAAACTTCTAAAGAAGTTTGTCTCTAAAAGTCGACGTGATTGGGATGAAAGGTTGGGTGAATGTTTATGGGCTTACCGCGACAATGGTGAGAACTCGACAAAGGCCACTCCTTCTCTTTGGTATATGGGTGTGAAGCCGCTTTTACCCTTGGAAATTCAGATCCTTCTTCTAAGAATTGCTCTTGCAACCGAATGACGAATAAAGAGCAACATCAACTACGCCTTCAAGAGTTAGAAGTGTTAAATGATAAACGGCTTCAAGTTCAACAACAAATCGAGCTATACCAAGCTTGAATTTCTAAAGCTTATAATAGGAAGGTTAAGGAAAGGATCTTTAAGAAGGGTGATCTTGTCTTAGCAGTCCGCCAACCTATGGTCATGACACATAAAACAAAAGAAAAGTTCAACCCCAAATAGAAAGGACCTCTCGTAATAGAAATGGCTTATTCGAATGGAGCATATCGACTCATCGATTAAAAAGGCGATGGGCTCATGATGCCGATTAATGGAAAATTTCTCAAGAGATATTACCCGTAGGCCCCAGGACTATATTCATTCGCGCTGGGGGTTGGTTGTTCATAATGCATTAGAGTGAAAATAAAAAGTCCTATAATGCTTCTATCAAGTTGTCTGTTATGAATCAGAATATTATGCACAAAAGAAATGAAGAAAGAACAAAAGTATCATTTTATTTACAATAACTAAAAGTGATACATGATTATTGCTAAAATTCTAAGTGTCAGGGCCCATCAAATAAATGACTATGAGCCGGAACTTAAGATCAACAAGTTTTTATTCATGCGCGGCCCGCACTCTCTCAACATCATCTTCCCTTGATTGAGTTTCAATCGCAGCAACTTCCTTTTCATTAGCCTCAAGGGCACGCACCTCTTAATGAAAGCTATCAAGAATCTCAAGACCTTGACGACGAAGTCCCTCTCAGCCTTCTTGTTCCCGAGCTTGAGCCTTTATCGAGCATTTCACTAATTGGGCAATAGCCTCCTGAGTTGCAGTCACGACAGATTCAGATTTAGTCAGCCCAACTTGTGTTTGATTATGCTGCTCTTGTGAAAGTGTAACCTGCGCCTTCTTCTCAGATAAGCTTGCTTGGAGGATTTCGCGAGATGTCCTTTGGTTTCAATGATGAGAGATTTTGCTATCTCAAGGCTCACGCCAACACGCTTGAGATCCCAAAGACTTGTAGATCCGCTTCCAAATGAGAAATTCGTCCGTGTAACGCTTTAAACCATTGGGCACCGCCCCACCACTCAATGCAACTCGACATCTCATTATATGAGGCCTATAGACTTCAAAGAGCCTCACCACCCATAACAAAATCAGTTGCGACCTTAGCATACCTTGCGCTGGATCGCTACAATTCTAGATAGAGAGTACCGGGAGAGGCGCAGCTTCGCCAACTATCATGTCCTCTCGCTTCCCTCACCGAATAGCCTGGAAGTAACGTGGATTGAGGAATCGACACGCATAGATGGCTTCTCCTCTTCTTTACTTATATATGTCAGCGATCCGATGGCCTCTTGCATAAGTTTCGCCCTTGTTGAGAACGCGACCTGGTTGTTATTCACGACGAGCCATTTTCTCAGATTGGGCCATTTCTTCATACTGAGAGCCTCTTCCCAAATTCTTCATGAGCCTCAGCCTCCACGGCCTCCTTGAACTTTACCAATTCTAATGCTCTCGTTCACAAATCAAATACTCACACCCTCGAGACGAAGTCTTTGTTGAATCTTTTCTAGATTCGTACATCTCTCTAATGTCTTTTAGACAAGAGGTGTGTACATCATATTCAAGAATCTACAAAGCTTCGCGATACCAATTGCAAAACCCAAGAACGGTATAGCAATTGGATGTCGGAGAAGGCGGCGCGAACACTATATTAGAGTTGTCGGCCGTCCAATGATACCAGGCACGAGCCCCTTCATATAGATTCCTGACGGTGGCCAGCTTAGGGTTAGGGTTCCCAACATACAGTTGGTCATACCCGAATTGTCGAGCGAAACGGCTGGGCAAATAAGGCTTAATGACACATCGGTCATTCAGACGAAAGACCAAGTACCCGGGCCTAATGGTGATGAGCTATCGGAAGATGCCTTATGATAGAGATGTGAAGCCACCGAGCGCCACATCCATGAACACCTGGCATCGCTCTTCCACCCCGTCAAAATCCGGAGAATAGCAGAAAATCCGATAGTTGTCCTCTTTTAACAAAATTTGTCGAGTCAGAACTATGTAGGAATGCACCCATTTGGCTGACCCAAGCCACTGCATACAAATGGGACGTGCTGCCACTAACCCCGCCATTAATGAGGGGCAGCAGATAACAAACCGTGCCATCGATAAGTGTATGGCACCGTACGCCTACCGGGGTCTTCAATTTTCTATCTCCGCCGCCCAATCTCCCTACATCTAGGAACTCAAGTCGCTCTCTTAAGCCATACCGCATGCAACCCACCATGGTGAAAGGAGACTTATCGCCTCCCATGGGCTAAAAGCATCTGTGGGTACACCACGTCACCAAGATGGACTCGATAGGTTTGGAGGGAACCACGCAACGCCTTCCCGGATCATCAAAAATCCGACCAACAGCCAGATTTAAATAGGAGTTTCCGTCTGATAGTGGAAACTCTCAAATCTCGTGGCAGGGGGAAGGATATCCTCCCGAATGTCATTGACATAATAGGCACTGGAGGCATTAATGCAGGTCGTGATGACCTTGAGGGAGCTCACTGGAAGGCGAGTCACTACTGCGTCCTTGTTGTACAAATTCTGAAATAGATATTCCACCCAGGATGCCTGTTTGACGCCACCTAATCGTAACCCGGTCAGCTGAGCACATATATGAAAGTGACACATCACTTCCCAGAAAGTGGCATAAATATCCGGCTGCACCGTCCGCAAGATAGAGAGCTCGTCGGTTCCGGGAATAAATTCTTCATATGACAGCTCACCAAATGATAGACCTGATACTGCATACATTTCATGAAGGGCAAAACCCAGCTCTCCACTAGGCGTGAAGAAGGTGAAAGTATCAGGATTATAATTCTCCAAGATGGCGAAGAAATTATAGGAACTCTAAATGATGCCGCTACGCGTGGCTATCACCAGAATCTCGAGCCCGGACAAAGTAAGTGGCATTCGCAGTTCGTCAATAATGAAATCTATCATACGAACCCACCATCCCCCATCAGGGGAGTATATCCACCCAGGGGCCCTAAACTCTTGAGCAGGAAATTTACCTTGGGCGGCGATAAATCGACAAATAAAAGTATTGGCTAATGGTCTTTTTCTCGACCGGGTCCGGCCCTATGAAACTCCCCGGCCTTATGCCCTTCACTCATAATTACCCCATAGGACTAATCAGGCGGTATGCGAGTCCCGACGATACCCTCGCTTCCTCCACTGCATTCTAGTCCAAACCGCCGCAGAGATGCTCGAAGTAGAAAAGCGGGAACATCCGCTTCATGTTGGGCAAAAAGAGGAAACGATCGTTAACTCTACCCAGCATCTTGGAATCTTCAAAGACAAATTCATATCATCATCCGCCTCGAGCGATCCCCAAGAAGAACTCCGCTTTTGATTCGACGTATCACCGGGCCAATGAGATCTACATTAGTAATGATGGCCCTGAAGGTGGAATGTTTCACTCGATGAATCATCATTGTTCTCTCCAAACAATTATCCCGGGTCATTGGAAGCTCTTGGCGAAGACCGAAAACTACATTGAAGTCCATCCAGCCCAAATGGCCGAAGTGATGCTCGAAGGAAAGCGGCCTGTCAGCGTAAAGAACTGTAAGTAAAAGAAGATAAAAACGTGAGAAAGAGAATGAATCACAAGAGAGCCTAAGATGGCCAAAATTAAAACGTAAAGGCCACCTTTGCGTTTCAATTACATAAACGCAAGGGTCAATCCTGCGTTCCCAACTACATAAATGCAATTATCACATTTTAATTACATTTTTATACCCTTATTACCTATGTTATATGAATAACGATATTACTAATAATTATTTTTATCTTATTTTGCAGGCTAATAAAGAAATAATGAATAAAAGCCCAAATGACTCAAATTCTCTCAATTTCTACCAATATTTGAAGCCCAAATCAAGACAAACAAAGGCCCAAGATACCAAATTGATCCAAGAGAAATTGAAGAAAAAATTAAAAGATAAATTCGGTGGGAACCAATGGTTGACTAATCGGTTAATAACCGGTTAATAACTGTTATTAACCGATCGCCAACCGACGGTTTAAAATGCATTCTCAAATAATGGTGGATTTCTTCCTTTTGGCTAGGTTTGATCCAATGGTTCACATCAACTCCTGGGCTATAAATAGGTGAAGGTGAGGGTTTTGAGTGTGAAATATTTTGTAAAACTCCATTTGGAGAGGAGGGTCACTCTTCATTGAGAAGACCTTCCAAAAATTGTAACTTTTATTACACAATAAATGAAATGTTTCACCTTCAACTTCTCTTCTTCTAATCCAAGGACCAAAAGGAGGATTAGATTAAGATCAGAGTTGTTGGTTTCTATTTTATTTCTTTTTCATTTTCTTCTTTATTTTCTTGTTTGTAGAATAGATTTAATTTCATGCAATTTACTTTCTTGCAATTTACTTTCATGCAATTTAATTCCATGCAATTTACTTTCATGCAATGTATTTAATTCTTGTATTTACTTTCTAGAATAGATTTTTCTTTTCTTTAATTCACCTTGAGGCTAGAACCCTCTAGGGAATTACCCTTTTCTAAGTGTGGAGCAATATTAGTGGGATCCCTAGAGATTGTTTGAAACTAGCTAACAAATCCAACTCATTTTCATGAGATTGAGATAAGCTAAGTGGATCTACTCTAGATTCCTCATATCTTTAATTAATCCTCCATACTTTACCTTCTTTATTTTCCTCTTATCCTTGTTTTTCATTTGTTTGTTATTTTCCTTTATTTTTGATTTCATTGATTTTTACTTCTCTCTCAATCTCATATTCCCTTCATGTGCATATAATCTCAAACCTAGTTTTGTTATTATGTGCATATATAAACCACATTCTCAACTTTATTTTCTCCTCTTTTGCACATAATCCACAATCCACTCTCTTTTATCTCTCCACATCCACTTTCACCATTTTCTTATTTTCATTTTATTTGAATAACTCCTAATTGTCACATACATAATTTGAGAATCAAAACTTGAGCAAAACTCTTCCTACTTTCCGTTCCTCGTGGGATCGATAATCTTATACTATAACTTGATAAAGGTTGTATACTTGCAACTAAGGAGGTAATCATTTATTTCCCATCAAGTTTTTGGCGCCGTTCTGGGAGCGGTGCATAAGTAGGATTTTGATTAAGTTTGGTTCTTATTTTGTGTGTTTTCTTTGTGTAGGAACTTGGAGCTTGAAGATCAAGAGTTGAAGATTCAAGATTGAAGAATTGCCTCCAAGAGGCTTTGCATTGCTTTTGATGGGTAACTTCTCTATCTAGTATTTTCAATTCCACCCTTTAGATAGTTCATATACATTAGAGACAATTAGGATAAAAAATAAATAAATAAAAATAAAAATAAAAAGATTTTTACCCTTGTCGAATTTAATAAACTTCATTTTTTTATTGTCGACCATAAAAAAATAAAAAGATTTTTGTTTTGCATCCTTTTTAGTTTTTTAATTCTTAGGGTTGCATTTCATATAATAGTAGGAATTCACCAAGTGATTTGAGCATCTTGATTTGGCACACACTTGAAAATATCTTAGGGCAAAACCCATTAATCAAGATAAGGTGAGATTTCATCACCCTTTCCTTAGCCCAAAAATCACTAATTCCTCACTACACATACCCAAGCCTCTTAAAATTGATTAGACGTTGGCCCCTAAGGATTCGAGCTCATTAAGGAACAAAATCCTTAAGTGAACCGTCCAAGTTTATTTGGATTAATTGGTGTCTAAGGCAAGGTTTAGGGTTGTATCCAAAGGAAAGAGGTACTTAATTGATCTTTGATCTCCTCTAGTACTATCCTTACTGGCTAATTATCCAAGTAAACTTTGATCTTTTCACTAAGGGAATTTTGGTTAGGAGTCGGTCTAAGTCAAGTTTAGGCTTAACCCTAGAGTTAGGTGATTGAAAAGTGATTGCCTTGATTTGTTTTAGTTAGTTTTTCCTTATCATCTTAATTTTTTTTTCTTATCCTTTTCAAATAAAAAATTATAAAAAAAAATTTTGGTGTATGCAAACTTGGGTTAGGGATAATACCAATCGCTTAATTTGTTTTGATCCATCTCTTGAACCAAACGAAATGGCCAATACCAACCCACCTGTTCTTCAAGATGTTTGTTACCCCACTAGAAATGCAATCCCTCTTGCATAAAACTCCCCGAGGTAAATGGAACCAATTTTGAACTTCAATCGCATTTCATAAACATGCTTCCCAAATTCTTAGAGTCGAAACCAAGACGATACATCTTTATCTCCGAATTTGAAGAAGTTTGCCTCATGATTAAGATGAGGGACTTAACCAAGATGCGATCAAACTCCGATTTATTCCATTTGCCCTTAAGGACAAAGCCAAAAATGGTTGTATAGCTTGCCCATGATTCCATCTCAACTTGGGGTGAATTTGTAGAATTTTTCAAAAAATTCTTTCCTATCCACAAAACAATCAAGCTTAGAAACAGATTCAAAATTTTAAAATTGTCCTGGAGAACCTTTTGGAAGTATTTTGACAAATTCAAAGATCTTCTTATCCAATGTCCTCACCATGGTCTTGAAAAGTGGCGATTATGCCAAATCATTTATGAAGGATTGGATTATTCTTCAAAACTTCCTTAGAGTCAATGTGTCAAGGGATTTCATGAAGAAAAATGCCGATGAAGCTTGGGACTTTTAGAGAATTTATCCGAGAAAACCATGCAAGGGGAACACTGTGGATTCATCGCTACCCAATCCAGCTTCTAGAGGTCCTTCCTTAGAGTCAAACATAGCCTCAAGCTAAGATAGCTACAATTCTAATGAGGTTAGAAACTTTAGAAACCAAAGAACGATTCGCTCAAATCAATCAAGTTTCTCGCCTCAGTTGTCATAACTGCCTTTCTACACCATGCTCGTAGCAATGTCATACTCAATCTCTAAAGATAAATGCCGATTCCAAAGATCCTAATAATAATCCATTTTCTCCAACCTATAATCCGTGTGGAGAAATCATCCGAATTTTGCATGGAATCGTGGTAATTTCTCGTGAAATCAAAATTTCACTCTTCAAACCAACAATTCCCTAGGGCAACGCAGCTTTCAGCTTCCAAACCACTTTTCCACAATCAATCACCATTTCCAAATCAGTTTCCTCATCATCAATCTACAAATCATGTTCCTCCAAATGTTGAGAAACGCCTTAATGTTTTGAAAGGGGTTTGAAGCCTTGATTAAAACCTCTACACGCACTACCTAACTTGTTGACTCAAACATCTAACACGATGAACTCCTTTATGCAATCAACAGACAAATTCTCAACTCCAACACTCAAGCCATAGCTAGATTAGAAACCCATTGGTCAACTAGCTAGCTATAAGTGAGAGAGAGAAAGGATCATTTCCGAGTCAACCCGCACCAATCCAAGGAACGGGTCAAGTTCAACTTTTAAGATCAAGTGAATGCAATCCATTCACAAATCTGCAACTGTGTTAATAATCAAGTCCTTCAACAGAGAATTATGTTGAATGCATGCATCTTGAAGCCAACATTAGAAGAACCCTTTGTCAATGAACTTAGATTTTTGGAAAATAGAAACAACAAGATTTTATTTTTGATGAAATTTTTGTTAATAACTAATCTAAGTTCAAAAGCATACAACCATTAATACCTACCTTTCATTGTCGCAAACATCACTAAAAACCCTGAAATTTTGGAATTTAAGCACATCGTTGATTATATCATCTTGAAATTCTTTAAATTTCTGGGAGAATTTTCACAATAAGGTAGGATTTAATGTAGAATGTGAGCTTCTCATGTTTCATCTTTTATTCTACATTTTTATTTTTTGTCTCATAATAAAAAAGAATTTATTCTTCTCTCATGTGAGAGTTTCTTGTTGTTCTTTATATATATAAAAAAAAAAAAGAAAGAATAAATTTTTGGCTTCACCCCCTATCTTGAAGGTATTTGCATTTTATCATTGTTCAAGCTAGCCTAATAAATGTAAGTGCTTCCAATTATTATCTATTTTACTTTATGCATAATAGAATTTGCATTGAGGACAATGCAAAATTTAGGTGTGGGGTGGAAATTAGTCATTTTGCTCTTTATCTTAGTCATTTTTTCCCCTTTTTCTTACCAATTTTTTTCTTTTTATGTCATTTTTTCCCCTTTTCATAAAAAAAAAAATCACTGCCAACTTAATAGAGTTGATTAATAATTGATCTATTTGATAGAATTTAAGTCTTCTAATCCTTAGTTAGTTCTATACTCAAGTTTACCTTTTATGATAACTCCAAATAAATTTCTCAAGAAATGATTTTCAAAGTAGTATACTTTACTTAAGTTTTAACTTAGATTTTTAATTAAAGTAATGAAATTTTTGCATGCCCAACTTAGAGTTGAAAATAATTTTTCAAGTTGTCTTGATCCAAATATTGTTCAGAATATATATACATATACACATATATATATTATACTAACTTAATAAAAGAAGAAAAATTTCTCTTAAAATCATTGGTGGTTCTATTTTACTAAGCCTAAGTTGATGAGTAATTAAGCCCAGGAGTATTTCTATGCTTAATGACCTAAGCCCAATTGGGTTGGGATTCATTGGCCCAAAACTCGCTAAATGGTCACTTAGAAAGCCGATTAAAAAGAACAAAACCACCAAGGAATAAAGAGTTAAAAAATTTCATACTAATCATGTTTTTATATATAGTTATATTTGTATATGTTCTTGAAAAATTAAATGGATTTAAAGACTTAAAGTTTGTTTAAAACAAAGAGTTAGCATGTTCTTTTCAAAACTTTCAAATTAAAATTTTGAGTTAAACTTGGTTTTGTATAACTATAATGGAAGGATTTTCTTAAGAAAATTACATTGAGTTATGATAAAACGTTTTCTTGAGTATTAACCAACTTCAATTGGAATGTTTGAAGATATCAAATGAATTAATTATTTTATTAACTTCTTTAATTTGGCAAGTCAACTGAATTTTGTGGGTATATTCACTGCAAACCCTCACGAGACTACAACTCGTCCACTAGGGTAACCTAGGGGTTTAAAGGCTTGTTGTATGTGCTAAATACAATGATTCTCTGAAAGTGAGTTAGGTTTTCTTTTTATTTTCTTTGCTAGAGGACTAGCAAAAGTTTAGGTGTGGGGGTATTTGATTATCACATTTTAATTACATTTTTATACCCTTATTACCTATGTTATATGAATAGATATTACTAATAATCATTTTTATCTTATTTTGCATGCTAATAAAGAAATAATGAATAAAAGCCCAAATGACTCAAATTCTCTAAATTTCTACCAATATTTGAAGCCCAAATCTGAAGACAAACAAAGGCCCAAGATACCAAATTGATCCAAAGAAATTCGTGAAGAAAAATCAAGAAAAGACAAATTCGGTTGGGAACCAATCGGTTGACCAACCGGTTGATAACGGTTAGCTAACGGTTGGCTAACCGATCGGCCGTCGGTTTGCAGTCTGAATTAATGGTGGATTTCTCTTCCTTTTGGCTAGGTTTGATCCATGGTTCACATCAACTCCGTTGGGCTATAAATAGGAGTGAAGGTGAGGGTTTTGAGTGTGAAATATTTTGTAAAACTCCATTTGGAGAGGAGGGTCACTCTTCATTGAGAGACCTTCCAAAATTGTAACTTTTGTTACACAATAAATGAAATGTTTCACCTTCAATTTCCTTTCTCTTCTTCTAATCCAAGGACCAAAAGGAGATTAAGATCGAAGTTGTTGGTTTCTATTTTATTTCTTTTTATTTTCTTCTTTATTTTCTTGTTTGTAGAATAGATTTACTTTCATGCAATTTACTTTCTTGCAATTTAATTTCATGCAATTTAATTCCATGCAATTTACTTTCATGCAATGTATTTAATTCTTGTATTTACTTTCTAGAATAGATTTTTCTTTTCTTTAATTCACCTTGAGGCTAGAACCCTCTAGGGAATTACCCTTTTCTAAGTGTGGAGCTAATATTCGTGGGATCCCTAGAGATTGTTTGAAACTAGCTAACAAATCCAACTCATTTTCATGAGATTGAGATAAGCTAAGTGGATCTACTCTAGATTCCTCATATCTTTAATTAATCCTCCATACTTTACCTTCTTTATTTTCCTCTTATCCTTGTTTTTCATTTGTTTGTTATTTTCCTTTATTTTTGATTTCATTGATTTTACTTCTCTCTCAATCTCATATTCCCTTCATGTGCATATAATCTCAAACCTAGTTTTGTTATTATGTGCATATAACCACAACCACATTCTCAATTTTATTTTCTCCTCTTTTGCACATAATCCACAATCCACTCTCTTTTATCTCTCCACATCCACTTTCACCATTTTCTTATTTTCATTTTATTTGAATAACTCCTAATTGTCACGCACATAATTTGAGAATCAAAACTTGAGCAAAACTCTTCCTACTTCCCGTTCCTCGTGGGATCGATAATCTTATATACTATAACTTGATAAAGGTTGTATACTTGCAACTAAGGAGGTAATCATTTATTTCCCATCAGGTCAACCCTGCGTTTCCAACTACAAGCGCCAAAGTCAAACCCCAGATTCCAACTTCTGAGCATGAGTCAACTTCGTTTCCTAACTGAAGCGCGTTAGTCGGCTCTGCATTCCAAACATAAAATGCGAGGGTCAACCCTGCGTTCCAAGCATAAAACGCGAGGATTAACCTTGCGTCTCGATCAACTCCGCGTGGAGTCCGATGATGGGTTCTTCAAGAACTTGAACCCATCAAATCAAGTTCGAAAACCCCAGCATACCTCGATGCAAGAGGGTTTCTAACGTCGGTGAAGCCGTTGAAGCGGATGGACCACTCAGAAGCCTCGTCCCGTCCGGTTGGTGCACGGCGATTCCTTGATCTTGGGAACGGTCCTTTTAGGGGCCATGGAAGATCTTGAAAGATCAAAGACTAGAAGAAAACTCGAAAAGAGTTCTGAGAGCACGAGATATCTCGAAATTACGAAGGAGACGAACCGTTCTCGATTTTTACCTCCTGTAAGTTTTTAATTTTTTACCTTGGGGGTCTATTTATACGAGAATTGAGGAGGAAACCCTCATTAAAACGCAACCACCGCGTTTGAGTCGGTTCGGATCCCAAACGCGAGGCTCACCTCTGCGTTCCAATTCTCAAACGCAGGGATCACCCTAGCGTTTCAAAACTCCAAACGCGAGGCTCACATCCGCATTCCGATTCTCAAACGCAGGGATCACCCTAGCGTTTCAAAACTCCAAACGCGAGGCTCACCTCCGCGTTCCAAGTCTCACACACAGGGATCACCTTAGCGTTTTAAATTTCAAACGCGAGGCTCACCTCCGCGTTTTGAGTCCAACACTTAGCCAATTTTTGAACTCGAAAACTCCTTTGACAAGAAGTCAGTCGAACTCTTGAAAACCTTAAAGGGGTACAAGTGAAATTCCCCCACCACTCTTGTAGGTGGATAAAACCCCCTAAATGTGATTAATTTGATGTCATCTTCTTGACAACTATCATTCCCATACAGCCCGAATTCAGCTTATGTTTAATAACGAGTTTCAAACAACTAACTTATCAATCCTCTTCAATAGGATGATAGGCCCTCAAATTTGATTAAATTGTAGTTAACTTATCAATCCTCTTTAATAGGATGATAAGTCCTCAAATTTGCTTAAATCGCAGCCAACTTATCAATCCTCTTTAATAGGATGATAGGTCCTCAAATTCGTTTAAACCTTATTCACAACACAAGCCCAAAGCCTTGTTCACACCACAAGCCCCAAAGCCTTGTTCACACCACAAGCCCAAACCCTTGTTCACAACACAAGTCCAAAGTCTTGTTCACAACACAAGCCCCAAAGCCTTGTTCACTCTACAAGCCCCTAAGCCTTGTTCACAACACAAGCCCAAAGCCTTGTTCACACCACAAGCCCCTAAGCCTTGTTCGCATTACAAGCCCAAAGCCTTGTTCACACCAGAAGCCCCTAAATCTTGTTCACAACACAAGCCCAAAGCCTATGTATTCAACATCACAGCACCAAGTCCAAAAGAATTTTATTCTTTTAGCACAACGTCGCGTGCGGAACGGGTTTAGATAATCTGCACGCCAGCCCGATTCAAACGGTAATCGGTAAAGATTCGTCAAATCTGTTGATGACTGGGGGTTGGCCAATAACCCTAAAGTCAACGCCTAACATGCGGTGCCGGTTAGTCTCTTGCCCGTAAAAGATGATAAAGTCTACATATTCAACATCGTAGCATTAAGTCTGAAAGAGTTTCATTCTTTTAGCACAACGTCACGTGTGGAACGGGTTTAGATAATCTACATGCTAGCCTGATTCAAACGGTAATCGGTAAAGGCTCATCAAATCCGTTGATGGCTGAGGGTTTGCCAAAAATCCTATGAGAATTGTGGTTAATTATTTCAAATGAAATGAGAAATCATGATAAACAATGAAAAGAGACGATGTAAAGCAAAATAGTATTATTTTTATTCATAATATTAAAGAGTGATACAAAATTGTTAAGCTCTAATCATAATAAAAAAAGAAATACAAAATCAGATCTACGGGCCCATCAGGTTGATAGATGCGAGCCGAGATTTGACATCCGAGAGTTTTTGCTCATGAGCGGCTCGCACCATTGCTGTAGCTTCTTTCTGGAGCTCCACTTCGTTTGGCACCACCGCGGCAGCCTCTTTCTTGATTTCTTCAAGAACCTGCACCTCTTTGCTATAGTTTTCAAAAACTTCGATGCTCTTGAGGGTGAGGTTCTTTACAGCATCTTCCTCCCGAGCAAGCTGGGCTTGTAAGTGAGAAATCGCTTCTCGGGTAGTCTGCATGGAATGGGATAAAGTAGTGAGCTCGGCCTGCAGTTGATCATATTGCCCTCCCAAAGATACAACTTGAGATGCTCTCTCCGCCAAGCTCTTCTGGACAACTTCATATTGATGCATCGCTTTGGCCTGAGTGTCAGCAAGAGTTGACTCAATCTGAGCTTCCAGATCAACATGATTCAACTCCTGGAAGCTTTTCAAGTTCTCCTCCAGGCGAGATATCTCATCGGTATAGTGTCGGATGCATTAAGTGTCGCCCAAGTACCTGATGTTATTCAAGTAATTCATTAAAATAGGCCTGAAAGCTGCAAAGGTGCTCTTTCCAGCGACAATGATCCTCGCGGCGTCTTGCATCTCAGTTTTTAAATGATCGATATATTTCTGAAGCAAATTAGGCATAACGGTCGACTCCATAGAAGCTACAAGAGACAATACCAGCTCATGTTGGGTCACGAGACCCCGAGAAGGAGTTGTAGGTGATATTGCTTGAGCTGAACGGGAGGCACCAGCATCCTTCCCAGGCTTAAGAGAAATCACAAGCGGAGCTGGTCTTGTCGAAGGAGGAACTTCCCTTCTGCAACCAGGCCCGACTCGGAAGGAGGAGTCATTTCTTTGATACGACTTCTGAGCAGCTAGCTGCTTGAGTGACCTCTTGAGTTGCCCTCACCGGCAAACCTACATAAATTTTTTTTTCAAAATATGGATGAAATAGTTATCAAAATTCAAAACAAATAATGTTTACCCGAAGGGGAAATAGCTACAAGAGCTGATGCATTTTTAGAAGTGACAGCTGGGAGGTCGTCAAAAAGTTCATCGTACTCTACAGAATATCCATACGACACCTTCTCCTCATCATCTCCTGGAGGATGTGGGGAACCTGTAGCTGCAGTCGGCTTAGGAAATAGTCCCGTTATAGGACTAGGCCTCTCAGTCCCCATTCTAGGCAAGAGCACCGAAGAAGCAGGAGATGAATGTCTTGCAGGTGCAAAAGTTTCAACCTCTTCCGCTTGAGCCTCCCATTCGGTTGCCAGAGGAGCAGCATTTGAAGCTTGGCCCGGAACTATCGTGTCAAGAGGCTCTACGATTGGGATAGACTCTGCGTCCCCACAAAGTGATTCATCTCCACCTTCCTCTTCCGAGGAGCTATGAGAAACAGAACCTCTTAGAGCTGGTCCAGTTGAACGGAGACCCCGTTGATGGGAAATGCCAGCAACCGATGTCTCTTGTGGTTCTTCTTCTTCCACCAAGGGCTTTGGAGGAGCAGCTCTAAATACATCCTGCATTATCTTGATCCCTCGCCGAAGCGAAAAGCAGTGGGTGGCCGGTGAGCCGCTTATTTTGGCGTGCGTGTCCTTTTCAAGCAGCGGCGTTTACCTCTGACTCTTTCCTCGCGGGTCTCGGGGAATAGGCTCGATAGAGGCTAACGTGGTAGCCAGCTCCTCCTCGGCCTGACCTCGGCTCACATGCTAAATATCCTCAATCTCTCTCAAGCGGGATACCTTCGAACTCCTCTTCGACTCATACATTCTTCTAATTTCTTTCAAACAAGACGAGTTCAGTTTGTATTCAGGGATCTGGGAAGCAGCTTGATACCAGCTGCAAAAACCCATAGTTGTATAACTGTTGGGCATCTTATAGGGAAGTATAAATTTAGTCCGGTCTGTGACTCTTGAATAATACCAGGCCCTAGCATCTTCATATAAGTTCCCGACGAGTGCAAGATGGGGATTGGGATTCCTAACGTACAACTAGTCATATCCAAACTGTCGGGAGAAGTGGAAGGGTTGATAAGGCTCAATGTAACATTTTCCGCCTTGTCGAAAAATTAAGTAGCCATGCCTGATGTTGATCAGCCAGCGAAAGACACCTCCATTCAATTAGGTGAAAGAGTTGGGGCCCTTGGTGTCCTGATACATCTCCCCATATCCGCCTCCCTCAAAATCGGGAAAGCATCCGAAGATATGGTAGTTGAGGTCCTTTGATAAAATTTTAGAACCATGACCATGTACCGCCATGCCATCGACATCTCCGCCGTTGAACCCATGGAGCGAAAGAGTAGTTATAAGGAGCGAGCCGTCATCGAGGATGGGCAATGCAAAACAAACCATGATACCAAATAGGTATATGGTAAAGGCACATGTGGACTGGGAGTCTTCAAAGTCTTCTTCTCCCCGGTGCCGACTTCCTTGACTTGAGTAAAGTCAAAGCATAATTCTCTCAAGCCGTTCTGTAAGCGGCATGTCATTGCAGAAAGAAGATTGATTGGTCTCCCGTGAGCAAGAAGAACTGCTGGGTAGATAACTTCGGCAGCAATAGACTCAAGTGGTCTGGAAGGCACCACGCATTGCTTCAGCCACAGCATCAAGAAGCCAGCAAACAAAGCCATGTCAGAAATAGGGTTCAGAGTTTAATAATGAAAACTCTCAAACTCTGTGAGTGGCGGTAAGGTGTCCTCTTAGGCTTCATTGGTATAATGAGCGGTGACATTCTCGATATGATCTTTAACTTCGTCAAATGAGCTCGCATCAAGACGAACCACCGCAATATCCTTATTATGCAAATTCTTGAATAAATAATCGGCCCAAGATGCCTGCTTGACTCCGCCTCCTCGTAACCCTGTCAGCTGAGCACAAGCTTGGAAGTGACACATCACTTCCCAAAAAGTCTGGCCGCTCTCAAAATGGCCAACTCCTTGGACCCGGGAATAAACTCCTCATATGGCAGTTCCCCGAAAGGCAAGCCCGAGACTTCATACATCTCGTGAAGAGCAAAACCCAGCTCTCCGATGGGTTTAAAGAATGTACAGGTCTCCGGGTTATACTTCTCCAGCATAGCAAAAAGGTTGTAAGGGCTCTGCACGATACCGTATCATGTAGCCAAGACCGGAGTGCCCAAATCGGAAGGAGTCAATGAATCTCTTAACTCATCCTTTACAAAATTCACCAGACGGGTCTACCACCCTCCATCGTTTGAGTGCACCCATCCAGGTGCTCTGAAGTCTTGTGCAGGAAACTCCCCCTATACAGCAACAAAACGGCGAGCAAAAATGTTGACGGGAGCGGGCGCCTCAGCAGCTGGATATTCTCTAACGACCAAGCCTGGTCTCAAGACCGTCACTTGTCGATGCCCCGCAGGACACACACCTTGGTAGGTCAACGTCCCAAGAGATACCCCACCTTGATCCTTGACGAGATCCCAGTTCATATGCCTCGGGATAGAAGCACACTAAAAATAAGAAAGCGGGTACATCCACTCCATGTTGGGAAGGAAGAGGAACCGTTCGTCGACCTGTCTCAACATCTTGTAATCCCCATCATAGAAGGTCCGAACGTCACGCTCAACAGGGTCCCCAAAGAGAAACACGGTCTTCTTAAGCTGCTTCCGGTCCGCCGTCTCAACTTTTAGATCTGTGACGGTGGCCCTAACCACTGGGGGGCTAGCTTCAGTGACGAGCTTCAGTCACTCTTCATTCTTATCTTGGACGATGGAGAGCTTTTGACGTAGGCTGAAGGTGACCTCTGTGTCCTCTCCACCCTCGTGGCCAAAATGGCTGTGAAAAGTAAGAGGGTCACTTGAATAGCGCACTGCATGAGGAAATAAAAAGCAATTAGTATGAAGGAAAATAATTACAAGTTTGAGAAAATTAAACAGCAGACGCGAGGGTCATCCCCGCGTCTCAAGTATAAAACGTGGATGTCAACTTTGCGTTCCAATTTCAAACGCGAAGCACAACTCTGCGTTTTATTTCCAAAACATGAGTGTCAACCCCGCATTTCATTTCTACAACGCGAGGGTCATCCCCGCATTTCATATTGGAAACATAGGCATCAGCCCCATGTTCTAAGTTCAGAACGCGAGCCTCGCTCGTCGTTTCTGCTGCTTCACGAGGAAGAAGAGAAACTTGTTAAAACAAGTTATTTTCAAGGTCGAAACCTACCACTGATGAGGGGGGTTTGCGATGTCGTGGGTGCTCGGACGGAAGCGTTGCCGTGGTTCCAGCGCGGTGCCGAAGAAGCCGGCTGCCTTCTTTGATTTATTTCTTGATCTCTTGGGAGACATCTTTGTCGTTGCTGAGTTCACCGAAGATCTCTTAGTATTTTCTTATTTTTGGAAGAAGAAGCCTGTAAGACTTTTAATTTGACCCAAGGGTCTATTTATAAGGCCTCTAGCCTGTCAAATCTCCCAAAATCCCGCCCGAACGTGATCTTCGCGTTCACGCCCAAGTCGGTTCGACTTCAACATCGCGTCCAAGCTCTAAAATGTGGAGTTTATCATCGCGTTCAAGTCCAAAACACGGAGATCACCCCCGCGTTCCAATTACAAAATATAAGGTCACTGCCTCGCGTTTCAAGCTTCAAACGCGGAGGTCACCCCAGCGTTCCAAAAGACCAAACGCGAAGCTTAACCCGCATTTCAAAAGCAAAACGCCCAAGTCACCCTCGCGTTTTAAAAGCAAAACGCCACGGTCTGCCTGCACGGCTAGCATGAGCAGAAGCAAAATGCAATTCCCTTAACAAGGAGCAACACCTTCTCAGAATCAGACAAAGAAAATATCCAAAGTATTCCGAAAGCCCATCCCAGTCAATCGCGAACTCTTAAAAACTTTGGAGGGGGTTCTGTAGGCTGTTAAAAAATTACTACTGTTAGCTAAGATCCACAAAGCGCTAACAAGCGAACTCACAATCTGAAGACTTTCATAATGACAGAATAGAGTCACAATTCGATGACTCTAGAATACAGGGATTACAACTTGACAATCCTTGTGAAGTCCAACTAAGATATTATAAGAAAATAATCACTTCAAAACAAAGCATGGAGCTCAGCATCGCGTCCAAGCTCAAAGTGCGGAGCTCATCGCGTCAAGCTCTAAAGCGGAGCTCATCCCAGCTCAAAGTTTAAAGCAGGTCATCCTCGCGTTCAAGTTCAAAGCAGAGGTCATCCCGGCCCGCGTCCAAAGCGAGGGTCTCAACCCTCGCGTCCCAATTTCAAGCCGGAGACACGGAAGTCGTTCAAGAACACGGAATTCACGTTTTGACTCGTTCAAACACGATCTAAACGGTTTTAAAATTATTTTGCACGATCAGAGAGCAATTAACCCTCGTTCAGGAGAGATTTAAGGGGGCAGTTGTACCCCTTAGACCCATATAAATAGCTGAAAAATCAGCTGAACAAGGGGGGAGAGACTTAAAAGAGAGGGCTTCTCTTGAGCTTCGACTTCTTGGGAGAGACGAACGAGACTTCAGCTTGGCTTGGCAGATAAACTCGTGCAGAGTTATAAAACTCATCCTTGAGTTATCAAACTCGTTAGAGTTCCCAAACTCGTTAGAGTTCTAAACTTGCTCTGCGAGTTCCTCTCAACGTCGTTCCACGAGTCAAGACGATCGGATCGTCAACGGGATACAAGATTCAAACTCTCATCACCACCGTGAAGAACCCAGGTTAAACAAAGGGAAGGATCTCCGTCGATTTTTCTCTCTTTTATAAATGGGTATTCTTTGTTAAGCTCAATCTAGATGGCTCTCTTGCTCGTCTAAAGTCTCGGTTGGTGGCAAAAGGATATTCTCAGACCTATGGACAAGACTATACTGATACTTTCTCTCCGGTCGCCAAGATGACCTCTGTTCATCTATTGGTTTCTCTGGCTGCGATATTTCATTGGCCACTGCATCAATTCGATATCAAAAATGCATTTTTACATGGCATTCTTGAGTAGGAGGTTTATATGATGCAGCCACTTGGTTTTATTGTTCAAGAGAAATCCTCAATGGTCTGTCGATTGAAGAAATCCTTATATGGACTTAAACAGTCTTTGAGAGCCTGGTTTGGTCAATTTGCTGATAGTATTAGAGCATTTGGAATGAAGAGAAGTAATAGTGATCATACAGCATTTTATAGATATCGGGGTGGACATCGGAGCATTCTAGTATAGTATATGTGGATGATATTGTCATCACAGGTGATGATGAGGCGGGTATTTATGATCTCAAGATATATGTTCAGAAGCAGTTTCAGACAAAAGATATTGGACGATTAAAATATTTCTTAGGGATTGAGGTCGCTCGATCTAAGGAGGGAATCCATTTGTCACAGAGAAATATGCATTGGAAATACTCTTTGAAAACAAATTGTTGGATTGCAAACCTTGTCATACACCAATGAATCCAGATTTCAAGCTATTACCAGATCAAGGAGAATTACTAGATGATCCTGCTAAATACAGGAGATTGGTTGGTCAGCTGAACTATCTAACTATCACTTGTTCAGATATTTCAAATTCTGTTAGTATTGTGAGTCAGTTTTTGAAGTCACCTCACACAAGCCACTGGGATGCAGCTGTCAAGATTCTCCAATACCTGAGTAGCTCTCCTGGAAGAGGATTATTGTATACTGATGGAAGACATAGTAGAGTTGCGGGTTTCTTTGATGCGGACTACGCAGGGTGCCCAACAACGAGAAGATCCACTACAGGATATTGTGTGTTTGTAGGTGGAAATCTAGTATCTTGGAAGAGCAAGAAGCAGCGTGTGGTATCTCGCTCTAGTCGCGAATCACAGTCGTCTTTGTGGCGGAACAATACTTGTGAAATGATATGGATCAAATGATTTCTTACAGAATTAGGTGTGACGCAATATAACTTAATGCGGTTATATTGTGATAATCAGGTTGCTATCCATATTGCTTCAGACCCAGTATTTCATGAGTGAACCAAGCATATTGAAGTAGATTGTCATGTGGTTCGTAACAAAGTTGTTGGAACTGAGGAAGAGCCCCCAGAGATTGAGACAAGGCATGTGCGCATAGGTCATCAGTTAGCAGATATGCTCACTAAACCTCTCGCTCGTGATAAGATACAATTCATTTGTGACAAGTTGGGTATGGATGATATATATACTCCAACTTGAGGAGAAGTGTTAGAATTTAGGGAGTTATGTTTTAGTCCCACATCGGAAGTTTGTAAGGAAGGGTAACCATGTATCCTCTATATATATAGAGGCACTATCTATCTTAGAAGAGAATAAAATGATAAGTAATCCCTTTAATCAACACTTATCAATATTTGTATCCATTTACTAATTACGAAACATATACAAATACAAATATGTCTCAATAAGGAAAAGCTATATTTATATCCGCTAAAATTGGATACTGATCTGAGATATACATATAGATACAAAACTAATATAATAAAATCATATAAGACTGAAAAATATAGTTCATATGATACTAAAGAGTTAATATGTTTGTTATAGCTAAAAGACAAAGATTAGATCTATTGATCATCAAAATTAACCTCAAATTGATTAGTCTAAGGATCTAAATAGTTGCAACTGTAGGATCAATATATATTCAAATATTTCAAATACAGTCCTAATATTTCATTATATTTCAAGATCATATAGAATATCGTTATTAAGTAACCATCTATATCCTATATATATATATATATATATATATATATATATATATATATATATATATATATATATATATATATATATATATATATATATATATATATATATATATATATATATATATATAGAGAGAGAGAGAGAGAGAGAGAGAGAGAGAGAGAGAGAGTAAAGTTCCTATAAACTTAAGCGGATAGAGATACTTCTCCACCAACTTTTTATCAATGAGATTTGCTTTGAGATTTGTGCAAAATATGAAGGATATCTTTGAGATGTGTACATTGATTTGCATCACATAATAGCACAAATCTCAAAGTAAATCTAATGGATAAAAAGTTGGTGGACAAGTGCTTCTATCCACTTAAGTTTATAGAGTTTTATCAGATATATATATATATATATATATATATATATATATATATATATATATATATATATATATATATATATATATATATATATATATATATATATATATATATATATATATATATATATATATTGGAAAGCTCCTATAAACTTAAGTGGATAGGAAATACTCATCCACCAACTTTTTATGCATTGATGTTGCCTTGGGATCCATGAAAGATATGAAGAGTTTTTGAGATTTGTGCATCTCTTGATGGCACAAATCTAAACACAAGATGAGTGGATAAAAAGTTTGGTGAACAACGGCTCCTATACACTTAAGTTGATAGAACTCATCTATATATATATATATATATATATATATATATATATATATATATATATATATATATATATATATATATATATATGAAAATAATATATATGAGGTAAGTGACTCATTTTGCTAAATGAGCTACTAAGAGATAACCATGTGGTGAGGCCTACCTTGCTAGTCAAAAGGTGTGGACCTCACCACTATATATCTTGTAGTCATTTAGCAAAATAAGTCGCCACCTCATATACATTATTTTCTATATATATATATATATATATATATATATATATATATATATATATATATATATATATATATATATATAGAATATTGGGAGGTGGAGCGATATTTTGCTAAATGAGCTACCAAGAATAAGGCTGTGGAGGGCCCACTTTGCAGTCACATCAAAGGTGTGGACCTCACCACTCTATCTCTTAGTAGTTCATTTAGCAAAATAAGTCGCCACCTCATATACATCATTCCATATATATATATATATATATATATATATATATATATATATATATATATATATATATATATAGGTTGGTTCCACTGAGAACCCAAATAAATGTGAGAACTAAGAACCCAATATCAACCATCCATGATATAAAAATAAAAGCTCAGATTCTACCAAAATTAAGATAGCGTAATTATAATTAAATAGACATTACAAACTAAAATAAGGGTAAATAAGTAAAAACGCAGAGATATAAAAGAAAAAACTGACAAATCTTTAAACACTGAAACCACCTTTTTTCCAAAAACTTTTCATATTCTACTAGTTTACAAATCATAGGGGTCGCTCAATTATTTTCTGAAATTATCTCACGAGATTCACGACTAAAACGGCAAGGTTCTTGGGTTTGACTCAAGACGTGATCGAATCAGCTAGGGATTACTAAAACATTACTGAGAGGTTCTGTCAATAAAATATTCAGATTCTATAAACATCACTGCGAGATTTTGTAACTATAGAAGGATGATTCGTTAAATGAATTGTAAGAATACTAAAATATTACCGAGATTCTCATTAATAAACCATTCGATTCTCTAAATATCACCGAGATTCTGAACTATAGAAGGATGATTCGTTAAATGAATTGTAAGAATACTAAAATATTACCGAGATTCTCACAATAAAATATTCAGATTCTCGTAAAAATCACCGAGATTCGTCAAAAAATATTCGATTGTGTCAAAAAATATTCCGATTCTCAGAAATATAGCCGAGATTCTCGTAACTATAGAAGAATGATTCGATAAATGAGTTGTAAAAATACTAAAACATTACCGTGAGATTATGTCAATAAAATATTCGATTCTTTAAATATCACCGAGTGATTCTCGGTTCTATTAACACCTTGCTATTTTTAAAAAATATTGTGTTGTGAACTAATTGATTCTCGTTAATCTATTCTTTGTGATTATGTAAGTTAATCAAAGATTATGTTTTGTAAACTAGGTGTTTCGTTAGATCGTAAATGAGATTCCGTGATTTATTAAGAGTTCAGAATCAATTCCGTGATCCATGATAAGCAAAGAACACAAAAAGAAAGCAAAAAAAGAATGAAAGAAGATGCAGGAGACGCTCCACAAAAAAAGAGAAAAGAGCAGAGCATGTGGGAGACGCCACCATGAAAACCAAAAATATAAAATAAAGAAGAAGAAGAAGAAGAAACTAAGAGGAGCACAGAGAAAAAGCCATTAATATCTTGATGGGATCCAAGATTCCTCTCTATCGTTAGTAAGGGTTCATTGACGCGCACCCTCAAGACTCGCCTAATCGATAGTGAGCAAAGTTCTAGGGTTTGACTCCTCGCCAGTAGCCGCGGCCTAAATTGAAACATAATCAAGAAGGTTATGTTAATTAGGCAAGAAAAACCGCCTATAATGTAATCGATTTTATAACTAAAATGACAAACGTGCCATTTAGTTAACTTTTAAATTTAATGGAGTTTAATCACAACCGCTGATTGATTAAAGATCTATGGGTAGAGATTGGGTTCTTAGTTCTCATATTTGTAAAGAGTTCTCATTTAATCCGCCCTATATATATATATATATATATATATATATATATATATATATATATATATATATATATATATATATATATATATATATATATATATATATATATATATATATATATATATATATATATATATATATATATGAGCGCGCAACCTAACTTATACTACATCCCTCATCCCTTTATCACTATCACGAAAATAGTAACAAGCTATGTATCACATGACGTGAATGATATGGAGAACAAAATGTCCATGCAACTAATTAAGTTACATTTCACGTAGTGTGCACCTCCTTCTCTCCTTTTACCAGTCATTATTTAGGTCATATATATGCCATCAAAAGGTGAATAGGATTTCTTAGCCATATCGTAAAATATTTATTTGGGCAATTTTCAAAAAAGACCGCCTGGACAATAAATCAGAAAAATCTATGTAAACTTCCAAAACTATACTACACCCCTTCACTATTGGAAAATCTCATAATTGCTATTTTACATATTCAGTGCAAAATTCTTCTCTCCTACTAATTGTTGTTAAAATCTTCACTGTAGATGACAAAGAAACAGGGGCGGAGCCACATTGGGGCCAAATGGGCCCCCGGTCGCCCCTTGAAATATGAAGAATACAAGTAATAGCAATGATAGCTAAAAGTTCTGTTTATAAATGTTAAACACATAAGATACCTAGCTTCTTTGTCCTCCATTACCCACTATCTTAACTCCTCAACCAAACCCATGTCAACCTCCAAACCACCAACTTCCCCACTACACTAATCCCATCTTCTTCTCTTTCCTACTCTATATATCATTTTCCTAATGAAGGAGTGTGGACAGTGTATGAACCCAAATGCTCTCAAAGAAGCAGTGAACAAAAAAGATCTTCAAGCCCACCAAAATTGACTTACCAAACCCACTGAGATAACTAAAGGACTAATGTCAAAACATTTAAAAGATTTAAAGAACTAATTTCAAAATATGAAGATTTAGTACATTATTTCAAAACACTTAAAGATTAATTTCAAAATGTTAAGATTTAGGGGACTATGTTCAAAATATGAAAGATTTGGCACTAATATTAAAAAAACCATTTTATTTATTGATTCTAGTTTGGTGAAGGCCCAGAAAAGTTTAGGTCCAGCTTGGCCCATTACCCATTTATAAACCTACAAAGCAACTATTAATCGAAAATCGAAGTTTTACTGTCAATCTCAAAAGGTGAGCAGCTGAAACAACAATGTTGGCAAGTGTTAAAAGAGCAATTTCAGCAATAAAAATTATTAAGAATGATATTCAAAATTGAAAAAGAGATGAGTATATGAATGATTGTTTCGCGTCTTATATTGAATTTTTTTATAACATTGATAACGAAAATGTCATGAAGCAATTTCAAGAAGAAGAATGTTATTGTGAACACTATATTATAATTAGACTTATGAGTTTGAAAGTCTTATTATATAATGATGTTGAAACGCTAATTAATTGTGTTAAAAAATTTATATATTATTGCCGTTGATTATTTTTTGGACCCCTTGCCAAAATTCTTAACTCCGCCACAGCAAAGAAGCCCTTTTTTTTCTCCTTTGTATTAGTCCTTTTATAATTTGGGGTTTTTTGTCTATATACCCTTAAATCTATTCTTATTTGCAAATTTTATCTATCTAATCTGTATAATCGCTAATTTATCCCTAAATTCCTTCACATTTGTTTTCGTATACCCGCTTATTAAACACCGTGACATAAGCTGTAAAATTAGCAAAAGTTAGCTAGGATTATTTTACCTATATATTTAAAAAGACCAATTTTCTATTAGACATCAAAATATAGAGCTTGATTTCTAAATTTCCCTTTTTCACCAAGCCATGATACATCGCAAGTAGTTACGCACGCACGCTGCACGCGAACTAAGCAGCGGTCAAGGATTCCCGTTGTTTTGGAGAGGTCGGCCCGCACATTACAACACCGACACGCGCGTACCTATTTTATAGATTGTACCCTACGACGATCCTGATGATTACACTTGCCTTTGAGAAAGAAATAAAATGCATCTTTCTTTTTTTCCAAATATTTACATTATTGTTTTATATAAAAGAGAAAAATGCTATGAAGACCCAAAATAAAAAGTGAATGTGACAAGCCCCTAAGATAAAGAGGGTGTTTGGAAAGGCTTATTTTAAAGCTTATAAGCTATCCTGGCTTTTATTGGCTTTTGGCTTTTTTGATAAAAAATGTATAAAAATTGTTTGAGTAGAATAGTAATTTGTTTGGTTAAATCTAGCTTTTTTAAGTGAGCTTGTAAGTTAGTTTTTCAAAAGCTATGATATACCAGCTTTTTAAATGGGACTTATAAGCTAACTTATTTGGCATTTTACCAAACAGTTAGAAATAAAAAAAGCTAGCTTAAAAGCCAGTGTGACCAAAAAATAAGCCTCCCCAAAACACCCTCTAAGTCAATGTGTCATTTAGCTCTTAAAGTGAGTTTTTATTGTGTTTATACTCCAAAATACATTGCCACCTAAGCATGATTCCAATTGGATTTCTTTTCCCCATTTTACTCTCAACTAATGTCTTATGTGACTTTCTTGAGCTGGTGTCCCCTCCCCCGTCCTCCTCTTCATCACCCCCTCCTCTCTCTCTCCAAACTTTAACTCTTCATGGCTATTACCAACATACTCTCATTCTTCACTCCCCCCCCTGATTATCACATTTTAATTACATTTTTATACCCTTATTACCTATGTTATATGAATAACGATATTACTAATAATTATTTTTATCTTATTTTGCAGGCTAATAAAGAAATAATGAATAAAAGCCCAAATGACTCAAATTCTCTGAATTTCTACCAATTTTTGAAGCCCAAATCTGAAGACAAACAAAGACCCAAGATACCAAATTGATCCAAGAGAAATTCATGAAGAAAAATCAAGAAAAGACAAATTGGGCTAACTGATGGGAAATAAATGATTACCTCCTAAGTTGCAAGTATACAACCTTTATCAAGTTATAGTATAAAAGATTATCGATCCCACGAGGAACTGGAAGTAGGAGAGTTTTGCTCAAGTTTTGGTTCTCAAATTATGCAACAATTAGGAGTTTATGTACAAATAAAATAAAAGTGAGAAAATGGTGAAAGTGGATGTGGAGATAAGAGAGAGTGGATTGTGGATTATGTGCAAAAGAGGAGAAAATGAAGTTGAGAATGTGGTTGTGGTTATGTGCAAATAACAACAAAACTAGGTTTGAGATTATATGCACATGGAGGGAATATGAAATTGAGAGAGAAGTAAAAAATCAATGAATCAAAAATAAAGGAAAATAACAAACAAATGAAAAACAAGGATAAGAGGAAAATAAAGAAGGTAAAGTATGGAGGATTAATTAAAGATATGAGGAATCTAGAGTAGATCCACTTAGCTTATCTCAATCTCATGAAAATGAGTTGGATTTGTTAGCTAGTTTCAAACAATCTCTAGGATCCCACCTAATATTAGCTCCACACTTAGAAAAGGGTAATTCCTTAGAGGGTTCTAGCCTCAAGGTGAATTAAAGAAAAGAAAATCTATTCTAGAAAGTAAATACAAGAATTAAATACATTGCATGAAAGTAAATTGCAAGGAATTAAATTGCATGAAAGTAAATTGCAAGAAAGTAAATTGCATGAAAGTAAATCCATTCTACAAACAAGAAAATAAAGAAGAAAATGAAAAGAAATAAAATAGAAACCAACAACTCGATCTTAATCTAATCCTCCTTTTGGTCCTTGGATTAGAAGAAGAGAAAGGAAATTGAAGGTGAAACATTTCATTTATTGTGTAACAAAGTTACAATTTTGGAAGGTCTTCAATTAAGAGTGACCCTCCTCTCCAAATGGAGTTTTACAAAATATTTCACACTCAAAACACTCACCTTCACCCCTATTTATAGCCCAACGGAGTTGATGTGAACCATTGGATCAAACCTAGCCAAAAGGGAGAGAAATCCACAATTAATTCGGATCTGTTGAACCGACGGTTCGTCGATTTAGCCAACCTGGCTAACAACCAGGTCAACCGATTGGTTCCCAACCGAATTTGTCTTTCTTGATTTTTCTTCACGAATTTCTCTTGGATCAATTTGGTATCTTGGGCCTTTGTTTGTCTTGATTTGGGCTTCAAATATTGGTAGAAATTCAGAATTTGAGTCATTTGGGCTTTTATTCATTATTTCTTTATTAGCCTCGCAAAATAAGATAAAAATGATTATTAGTAATATCGTTATTCATATAACATAGGTAATAAGGGTATAAAATGTAATTAAAATGTGATAATCACTAACGGTTGGCTAACCGATCGCCAACCGATCGGTTCCCAACAATTTCAGATTAATGGTGATTTCTCTTCCTTTTGGCTAAGTTTGATCTAATGGTTCACATCAACTCCGTTGGGCTATAAATAGGGGTGAATGCTGAGGGTTTTGAGTGTGAAATATTTTGTAAAAACTCCATTTGGAGAGGAGGGTTACTCTTAATTGAGAAGACCTTCCAAAAATTATAACTTTTGTTACACAATAAATAAAATTTTTCACCCCTTCAATTTCCTTTCTCTTCTTCTTATCCAAGGACCAAAAGGAGGATGAGATGAAGATCAGGAGTTGTAGGTTTCTATTTTATTTCTTTTGCATTTCTTTCTTGTTCATTTAATTGCTTGTAGTGTAGATTTACTTTTATGCAATTTACTTTCATGCAATTTACTTTCATGTCTTGTCTTTAATTCATAGAGTAGATTTACTTTCCTTGCTATTAGTTTAGATTTTCTTTCTTTCTTTCTTTGCTTTTATTTTTCCTTTCCTTTTGTAATTAGTTTAATTCTCATTCTCCTCCTCTTACTCTCATCTTTATTTTCTTTCTTTTATTTTCTAATGATGTGGAACTAATCCCTTGAAGGAAATTTAGAATTGCATGAAACTAGTCTAATCACTTTTATGATTCTTAAATTACTCTCTTGTGCTTACAATAATCATGCTTAGGATAATCAACTAGAGAACTAATTGATAGAAGAAGTATTGGATAGTCTATGCTTACCTTAAAAGTGGTAGGATAGAGTATGCTAATGAATTCTAGGATTACTATCTTGTTGTTATTTTTCTCATGAGTTTTAATTTTACTTGGATGAACTTTAGGATAGGCTATGCTTGCCTTAAAAGTGGTAGGATAGGCTATACCCATTAAATCTATAGTAAAATATGATTAAAAGAGAATACTTTATGAATTCATAAATGAGATTAGCTAGTAGATTCAATTCTAGATTCCTCAATATCTTTAATTGAATTCTACATCTTTACTTTCTTATTTTGCCTCTTTGTTCTTGATTTTGTTTTCTTGATTTTCTTTTCCTTCTTGATTTGATTCTCCTTTACTCTCCCTCTCTCTCAATCTTATTTTCTTTTGCACAAATTTACTTACACACTCTCTAATCTTTTCACTCTCATTTTGTGTTTATTTGCACTCCATTCACCTTCACATTTTCTAATCTCCTCACACACAATTTCTTCCTCGTTTTCTTTTATTTGCACATAATCCACATCCACTCTCTAATCTTTTCATGACCACTTTTACCATGTACATAAACTCCTAATTGTCTTGCGCATAATTTGAGAACCAAATTGGACTAACTCTTACAAAACCCGTTCCTCGTGGGATCGATAACTCTTTATACTATAACTTGAAGGTTGTATACTTGCACCTCTAGGATATCATTTAGTCCCCATCAAGTTTTTGGCGCCGTTGCCGGGGAACGGTGCATAAGTAGGATTTTAATTAATTTTGGTTTCTTAACTTGTGAGTTTTTCTTTTGTGAAGGAATATAGAACTTGAAGATTAAGAGTTGAAGAATCAAGATTGAAGATTTGCCTCCAACGAGGCTTTGGATAGCGATTGCGTGGGTAACTCTTCTTTCTAGCATTCTCAATTCCACCCTTTAGATAGTTCATTCACATTAGAGACAATTAGGATAAAAAAATTAAACAAAATTAAAAAAAAAAAGATTTTACCTTTGTCGACCCTAATAAACTTCATTTCTTTGATTGTCGACCATAATAAAAAATAAAAAGATTTTTATTTTTGCATCCTTTTTAGTTGCTTTTAATTCCTAGGGTTGCATTTCATATAATAGTAGGAATTCACCAAGTGATTTGAGCATCTTGATTTGACACACACTTAAAAATATCTTAAGGGCAAAACCCATTAATCAAGATAAGGTGAGGGATTTCATCACCCTTTCCTTAGCCCAAAATCACTAATTCCTCACTACACATACCCAAGCCTCTTAAAATTGATTAGACGTTGGCCCCTAAGGATTCGAAGCTTATTAAGGAACAAGAAATCCTTAAGTGAACCGGTCCAAGTTTATTTGGATTAATTGGTGTCTAAGGCAAGGTTTAGGCGTATGCTCCGAAGGAAAGAGGTACTTAATTAATCTTTGATCTCCCTCTAGTACTATCCTTACGGCTAATTATCCAAGTAAACTTTAATCTTTTCATTAAGGAAATTTTTTGTTAGGAGCTGGTCTAAGTCAAGTTTAGGCTTAACCCTAGAGTTAGGGTGATTGAAAAGTGATTGCCTTGATTTTGTTTTTCGCTAGTTTTTCCTTATTTTTTTCTTTTCTCATCATCATCTTTTTAGTCTTTTAGTTTTCTTTTTGTATAAAAAACTAACTTGTGTTTTCTTAAAAATTTAATAAAAAAAAAGAGAGAATTGATTTTGGTGTATGCAAGTTTGGATTAGGGATAATACCAATCGCTTAATCCGTTTGAACCAATTTTAAAGAAATGGCTAATCTTAATCCACCCATTCTTCAAGATGTGTGTTATCCAACTAGGAATGCAATCCCTCTTGCATTAAGCTCCCGATGTCAATGGAACTAATTTTGAGCTTCAATCGCATTTCATAAACATGCTTCCAAAATTCTTAGGAGTAGAATCAAGACGATATATTTTTATCTCGAATTTGAAGAAGTTTGCCTTATGATTAAAATGAAGGACTTATCTGAGGATACGATCAAGCTTCGATTTATTCTTTTTGCTCTTAAGGACAAAGCCAAGAAATGGCTGTATAGCTTACCTACAGATTCTATCTCAACTTTGGGTGAATTTGTCACCGTTTTTTTGAAAAAAAATTTCCCTATCCACAAAACGGTTAAGCTTAGAAACAGCATCATGAATTTTAAAATTATTTCGGGAGAACCATTTTGAAAGTATTTTGATAAATTTAAGGATCTTCTCATTCAATGTCCTCACCATGGTCTAGAAAAATGGCGACTATGCCAAATTATCTATGAGGGATTGGATTATTCTTCAAAAACTTTCTTAGAATCTATGTGTCAAGGGGATTTCATGAAGAAAAATGCCGATGAAGCTTGGGATTTCTTAGAAAGTTTATCCGAAAAAACCATGCAGTGGGAACATTGTGATGATAGAATTTCATTAGTTTCCCAATCAAAACCTAGTGGTCTTTCCTTAGAGTTAAACATAGCCTCTGAAGCAAGGATGGCTACAATCCTACGTAGGTTAGAAGCCTTGGAAATCAAAGAACGAGCTCCATCACAAATCAATCAAGTTTCTGCCCCAGGTTGTCATAATTGTCTTTCTCCAACCCATGTTTCAGAGGAATGTCCCCTCTTAGGAAACATTCAACCACTAGAGCAGATGAATGCTGCATTCCAGCATCCTAGAAATGATCCATTTTCTCCAACCTACAATCCGGGATGGAGAAATCATCCTAATTTTGCATGGAACCAGGGTAACTACTCTGCAAATCAAAACATCACTCCCACTTTAAACCAACAATTTCCTAGGGGAAACACAATTCCATTCAACACACCAAACAATTTTCCACAATCTAATCTGCCTTTTCCAAACCAGCATCATCCTCATCATCAAACAATAAATCCTCCGAGTTCTGATCATGACAAACGCCTTAGTGTTTTAGAAAAGGGATTAGAGGCTATGATTAAAGCTTCAACACAAACCACTAACATGTTGACCCAATCATCCAACACTCTAAATTCCTTCATGCAAACAACCGGCCAAGTGCTCAACTCGAACACTCAAGGCATCGCTAGGTTAGAAACCCAACTTGGGCAACTAGCCAATGCCGTGAGTGAAAGAGAGAAAGGAAAATTTCCAAGTCAACCTGTTGTCAACCCTAGGGACACTGGATCAAGCCCAAATCAACCGGCTCAAATAAATGCAGCTCACACGCTACATCCGGGAAGCAAATAGATAACCAAGTTAGAATGCCACGGATCAAACTCCTTCTCCTGTCCAACACAATCCTTCTGATGAAACAACTCCATCTGATGACCACGAAATTGAAACCGAAACTGAGCCTAATCTAGATAGGTACAAGCCCGTTGCTCCCTTTCCAGATAGACTTAGACCTAGAAAACACTCTCTCCAGGTAGAGAAAATCCTAGAAACTTTCAAACAGTCAAGGTCAACATCCCTCTTTTAGGCGCTAATTGAACAAATTCCTTCTTATGCAAAATTCTTAAAAGACTTATGCACTAAGAAGAGAACCACCAATGTTCCTAAGAAGGTATTTTTAGTCACAACCTCGAAATATTTTCAATCCTATGCCCTTGAAATATAAGGATCTGGTTGTCCCACTATTCCATGTGTTATAGGTAATACCCATATTGATAAGGCACTCTTAGACTTAGGGGCTAGTGTAAACCTTCTTCCCTATTCAGTCTATCAACAACTAGGTGTAGGAAAACTTAAACCAACAAGATGCACCCTACAATTAGCTGATAGATCCGTAAAAATTCTGAAGGGAGAGGTAGAGGATGTTTTGATCAAAGTTGGAGAGTTTATTTTTCCTGTTGATTTCATTGTCTTGGAAACACAGCCCGTTTCCAATCTTAAAGGTCAAATCCCGGTTATCTTAGGTAGACCGTTATTAGCAACCTCAAACGCTTTGATCAATTGTAGAACTGGTCAAATAAAGTTATCTTTTGGGAATATGACTGTTGATCTCAACATTTTCAGCTTAGGAAAACAACCCAGTGATCCATTTGATCAACCCATAGAGGTGAACTTCATTCAGGGAATTTCCAGTGAGCAACAAGAGGGAGAGTATGAGTCAGATCTTTGTTTTTCTAACTTAGTCTTGGAGGAGACTTTCGATGGTGAAATTAGGATAGATCCGCCGATTGATCATGTTTCTGCAATTGGCTGGCAACGTGAACCCTTGGATATAGAGCCTCGAACCCAACTTCGCCCATCCATTGAGGAACCCTTAGAGCTCAAACCTTTACCCGAAAATTTTGAGTATGCCTACTTAGGAGAGAATGAGAGTCTACCAGTCATTATTTCTTCGATTTGACACCGGTCAAAGGAAGCCCTCTAATGCTTTTAAGAGAGAATAGGGAAGCTATTGGATGGACCATGGCTGATATCAAAGGGATTAGTCCAACAATTGTGCAACACCGAATCTATTTGATAGACGATGCCAAACCTACTAGAGATCCTCAACGTAGGTTAAACCCGGTAATGAAAGAAGCTGTTAGGAAAGACATTCTAAAATGTCTTGACCATGAGATCATTTATCCTATTTCGATAGTTCTTGGGTAAGTCCGGTCCAAGTAGTTCAAAAATCGGGATCACCGTGATTCAAAATGATGCCGATGAGTTGATTCCCACCTAATCCAAACCGATGGCGAAGTCCAGATAGACTATAGAAAACTCAATTTGGCTACGGAAGATCACTTCCCCTTCCGTTCATTGATCAAATGTTAGAGCGTTTAGGCGGTCACGAATTCTATTGTTTCTTGGATGGATATTCAGGATACAATCAGATTCCCATTGCCCCGGAAGATCAGGAAAAAACCACCTTTACATGCCCATATGGAACCTTTGCTTATCGACGCATGCCTTTTGGGCTAATGTAACGCACCCGCCACATTCCAACGGTGTATAATTAGTATTTTCTCCGACATGATAGAGCGTTTCCTAGAGATCTTCATGGATGATTTTTCCATTTTCGATGACTCATTCGGAATATGCGCATCATCTTAAACTGGTCATGTCGCGATGTAGGGAGAAAAATCTAACTCTCAACTGGGAGAAATGTCACTTCATGGTCAAACACGGCATTGTCTTAGGACATGTAGTTTCGAATAAGGGTATCGAAGTAGACAAAGCTAAGGTAGATCTCATTTCTAATCTTCCTCCTCCTAAGAACGTCAAAGATGTTAGATCATTTCTTGGCCATGCCGGATTTTATCGACGTTTCATCAAAGATTTTAGCAAAATTGCTAGACCTTTGACCAATCTCTTATCCAAGGAAACACCATTTGACTTCTCCCCTGAGTGCTTCAAAGCTTTTGAGTATTCAAAAAGGAGCTTACCCTATCATTCATCCACCCGACCGGACCTTACCCTTTGAACTGATGTGTGATGCATCCGATTCTGCAATTGGTGCTGTCTTAGGACAACGAATTGAAGGGAAACCACATGTGATCTACTATGCCAAGAGAACTCGAATGATGCCCACTAAATTACTGTCACCGGAGAAAGAGTTTTAGTCAGAAGTTTTGCCTTAGAAAAATTCAGTCCTACCTCATTGGTTCTTTGACCAAAGTCTTCACCGATCATGCCGCACTTAAGTATCTTTTGACCAAGAAAGATGCTAAAGCTCGGCTCATTATTGGATCCTTCTACTTCAAGAGTTTGATATCCAAATTCTTGACAAGAGGAGCGAAAATCTCGTATGTGATCATCTTTCTAGACTCCCAAACGCACCAACTTCAATCGTTCCAATCAATGAACATTTCCCGGATGAACAACTCCTACAAGTCCACTGCTCCGTGGTTTGTCGATATTGTAAACTACTTAGTCACTTAAACATCCCTTCTCATTGGTCTAAACAGATAGATCCCGATCTTTCCTGTGCAAGATACTTCTCTGGGATGATCGTATCTGTTCAAGTATTGTCCCGACGATCTTTAGGAGGTGCATTCCAAGTGAAGAAATTAGGAGTGTTTTGTCATTTTGTCACGAACAAGCTTGTGGGGCCACTTTGGCTCTAGAAAACAAATGAGAAAATTCTCGGTGTGGGCTATATTGGCCAACTCTGTTCAAAGATTCTTATGAGTTTTGCAAAACCTGTAACCGTTGTCAACTCTTAGGAAAAATTACTAGAAGAAATATGATGCCCCTACAACCCATCTTAACCGTTGAACTCTTTGATTTGTGGGGTATCGATTTCATGGGACCATTTCCAAATTCTTTTGGAAATATCTACATTCTAGTAGCCGTAGAATACATGTCAAAATGGGTTGAAGCGATTGCTTGCAAGACTAATGACAACAAGGTTGTTGTCAAGTTTCTGAAGGAGAATGTTTTTGCCCGGTTTGTAGTGCCCCGAGCAATCATTAGCGATAACGATACACACTTTTGTAACCGTTCTTTTGAGGCTTTGATGAGGAAATATTCGATCACACATAAATTATCGACTCCTTATTACCCCCAAACCAGTGGTCAAGTAGAGGTCACAAACAGACAAATCAAACAAATCTTAGAGAAAACCGTTAATCATAACAGAAAAGATTGGTCCGTTAAATTGTGTGACGCTCTATGGGCATACCGTCTGACATTCAAAACAAATTTGGAAATGTCACCGCATTGCACTTGTGTTTGGAAAAGCTTGTCATTTACAGTTGAGCTAGAACAGAAGCGATGTGGGCTATTAAGATTGAATCTTGATTTAGACTTCGGCGGGAAAAATAAGAATTCTCCAATTGAATGAGTTAGAAGAAATTCGAAACGATGCATATATAAACTCAAAAGTTTACAAAGAAAAAACTAAGATTTTTCACGATAATTCAATTTTACGGAAGAACTTCACACCGGGACAAAAAGTTTTACTCTGCAACTCAAGATTACATCTTTTTCCTGGAAAATTGAGATCAAGATGGACGGGTCCGTATTTTGTTAAGCAAGTTTTCTCACATGGGGCTATCGAGATAGAAAATCCTAAAAATGGTCATATTCTCAAGGTTAATGGTCAACGTTTAAAACCATTTTTAGAATTTTCTACACTCGGAGAAGAGGAGGTGTTGGGTCTTCATGAACCACACTATATGTAGTTAAAAAAGATATATATATATATATATATATATATATATATATATATATATATATATATATATATATATATATATATATATTAAATAAATAAAAGGGTACATAATACATAGCCAATATAACATTTTTCTTCTTCTTGGCCCATTAATATAGGCCCTTCAAAAATAAAAAAATAAAAAAAAAATTTTGCAGCCCATTAGGCCCAACCCACTATTAAATAAATAAATTAAAAATAAAAATAAAAAAAAAAAAAAAAAATTTAAAAACCCCCAACCGGTTCCCCAACCGGTTGGAAGTTAGAAAACGAAAAAAAAAACGAACTCTCTCTCTCCAATTCTCTCCAAAGTCGGTTTTATTTGTCGATTTTTCACTCTAAATTGAAGCTAACGGGATTAGGGTCCGCTCGACGACGATCTTGCAACAAATTTTCACTCAAATCTCACCAAATCGAAGGTATAAACCCAAAACCCTAACTTCTCAATTTTTCTGAAATTTTCTATTTTTTTGGGTGTAATTGGTTGAGATAACCTGTCTGGAATGTTAATAAACGAGTTGAATCCATTTGAAACAAATTTGTAACAAGAATCGGGGAGAAATTCCACCGATCAATTCGTCTCGTGACGAACCAATCGGTTATTAACCGACACACCCTGGTCCAACCGATTGGTGGCGTAAAACCATTTTTGCAAATTGAACCCTAAAAATTGAAAATTCTTGCAAATTTACAACCTCATTGACTAATTTAACATCATACTCTTGTCATTCAAGATAATGGCTTACGGTAGCGACAAAGCTGCGAATCCTCTCTCTCTTTTGCTTCTCTACCGATCCACTTGAGAGGATTCAACACAAACAAGCTTTTCGATTTCCACTCCATAATTGAAATTTTCAGAATGGCTGGAATTGAGTCCCTTATGGTGAGGAAACCCGAACTGGCCAACACCACCATAGTCAGAGAGTTCTATGCCTCGTGGGATAGGTCAGATGAAAATCTGACTCATGTTCTTATCGGGGAATTCGATTACCATCACACCGAGACTCATACAAAAGATCTTAAAGCTCCCCAAGCCACCTAGAGGGTGCCCAGATTTTGTCAGAACTTATACTGAGCTAGAGGTAGGTTCTGAGAGCTACACTCAGATGGTGGATTATCTCTTTATTACAGCACCGAGGGGCGGGATACTTAACTCTGGTCTACTTAAGAAAGAGTTCATTCTTCTGAACCTCTTCCTTAAATTTGATTTATACCCAAGCTCCTCATATTCCACCATCACCACCCGCGACCTCGTCCTACTGTACTGGATTGCGACTGGTCAGCGCTTCAATGTGGCTGACGTCATATTTAGGATGCTAGGGGGTACCGCGACTAGTGCTAGGGACTACTTGAGCGGCGATGCAGGGAAGAAGGTACAAGCTGGTCTATCCCTTTCTTATCACACGGATTGTGGATCGAGGTGTCCCAGATATTCTGCATTCTCTAGTGGCGGTAGAGCCCCTTTGACCGCGACACCGTGAAGAAGAGTATTGCCGCCAGAGAAAGGAGTCCAAGTCGCTACTTCTTCACGCGCACCACCAGCCCAGCCCATCCGCACCACCTCCTCCACCTCATGATGCACCATCGAGTGGACACCCGAACATTCGGTGATCGCCTTTATACTCTAGAGGCGGGATTCCATCTTTTCCAGTCCAAGATGATCGATCGGACTAGGATTGCATCCCGGTGGATTACATCGTTTGACCTTACGAGATCGCCCGGGATCTGCACCTCCTCCATTTTATCGACCTCCTTCTCCTCCTCCATCACAAAGGGTCCCACCACCACCACCACCACCACCGCCACTGTAGAGGAGGGGAGGATATAAGCAGGGTGAATGTGATGATGAGGACATGGAGGCTCTGACTGATGATGGAGATGATGATCGGTGAGGGATGTTCTTATGTATTTCTTTTTAGCATTAGACTTTTATTATGGCATGTACTCATATACTATGATGCTTTGGACTTTATGGTAGTATTTGCCTTGAGGACAATGCAAAGTCTAGGTGTGGGGGTATTTTGGAACTAGTAGTCTAATTTTAACTATATTTTTTTACTTTGCTTTCTTTTTAGTATTTTTTAGTTAGTATTTTAGTAGTTTTTAATTACTTTTAGTAATCCCCTTTTGTTTCTTAGTTTGTAGTTCAAAAAAAAGTCACTTTCCAACTTAATAGAGTTGATTAATAATTGATCTATTTGATAGAATTAAGTATTCTAATCCTTAGTTAGTTCTATACTCAAGTTTACCTTTTATGACAACTCAAATAAATTTTTTTAAGAAATGATTTTCAAAATAGTATACTTCACTTGAGTTTTAACTTAGATTTTTTAAAGTAATGAAATTTTTGCATGCCTAACTTAGAGTTAAAAATAATTTTTCAAGTTGTCTTGATCCAAATATTTTTAGAATATATATACATATACACATATATATTATACTAACTTAACAAGAAGAAGAGTGTAAAATCTTTGGTGGTTCTATTTTACCAAGCCTAAGTTGGTGAGTAATTAAGCCCGAGGAGTATTTTTATGCTTAATGACCTAAGCCCAATTGGGTTGGGATTCATTATTTAAAACTTCGCTAAATGGTCACTTAGAAAGCCGATTAAAAGGAACAAAACCACCAAGAAATAAAGAGTCCAAAAAAATCATACTAACTATGTTTTATATATAGTTATATTTGTATATGTTCTTGAAAATTTTAAATGGATCAAAAGACTTGAAGTTTGTTTAAAACAAAGAGTTAGCATGTTCTTTTCAAAACTTTTAAATTAAATTTTTGAGTTAAACTTAGTTTTGTATAACTATAATGGAAGGATTTTCTTAAGAAAATTACATTGGAGTTATGATAAAAGCGTTTTCTTGAGTATTAACCAACTTCAATTGGAATGTTTGAAGATATCAAATGAATTAATTATTTTATTAACTTCTTTAAATTGGCAAGTTGACTGAATTTTGTGGGTATATTCACTGCAAACCCTCACGAGACTACAACTCGTCCACTAGGATAACCTAGGGGTTTAAAGGCTTGTTGTATGCGCTAAATACAACCACGATTCCTGCGAAAGTGAGTTAGGTTTTCTTTTTATTTTATTTGCTAGAGGACTAGCAAAATTTAGGTGTGGGGGTATTTGATTATCACATTTTAATTACATTTTTATACCCTTATTACCTATGTTATATGAATAACGATATTACTAATAATTATTTTTATCTTATTTTGCAGGCTAATAAAGAAATAATGAATAAAAGCCCAAATGACTCAAATTCTCTGAATTTCTACCAATTTTTGAAGCCCAAATCTGAAGACAAACAAAGGCCCAAGATACCAAATTGATCCAAGAGAAATTCATGAAGAAAAATCAAGAAAAGATAAATTGAAACCGGTCATTAACCGACGCCAACCGATCAGTTCCCAACAGATTTCAGATTAATGGCTGATCTCTCTTCCTCTTTGGCCAAGTTTGATCTAATGGTTCACATCAACTCCGTTGGGCTATAAATAGGGGTGAATGCTGAGGGTTTTGAGTGTGAAATATTTTGTAAAAACTCTATTTGGAGAGGAGGGTTACTCTTAATTGAGAAGACCTTCCAAAATTATAACTTTTGTTACACAATAAATAAAATTTTTCACCTTCAATTTCCTTTCTCTTCTTCTTATCCAAGGACCAAAGGAGGATGAGATGAAGATCGAGGAGTTGTAGGTTTCTATTTTATTTCTTTTGCATTTCTTTCTTGTTCATTTAATTGCTTGTAGTGTAGATTTACTTTTATGCAATTTACTTTCATGCAATTTACTTTCATGTCTTGTCTTTAATTCATAGAGTAGATTTACTTTCCTTGCTATTAGTTTAGATTTTCTTTTCTTTCTTTCTTTGCTTTTATTTTTCCTTTCCTTTTGTAATTAGTTTAATTCTCATTCTCCTCCTCTTACTCTCATCTTTATTTTCTTTCTTTTATTTTCTAATGATGTGGAACTAATCCCTTGAAGGAAATTTAGAATTGCATAAAACTAGTCTAATCACTTTTATGATTCTTAAATTACTCTCTTGTGCTTAAAATAATCATGCTTAGGATAATCAACTAGAGAACTAATTGATAGAAGAAGTATTGGATAGTCTATGCTTACCTTAAAAGTGGTAGGATAGAGTATGCTAATGAATTCTAGGATTACTATCTTGTTGTTATTTTTCTCATGAGTTTTAATTTTACTTGGATGAACTTTAGGATAGGCTATGCTTGCCTTAAAAGTGGTAGGATAGGCTATACCCATTAAATCTATAGTAAAATGTGATTAAAAGAGAATACTTCATGAATTCATAAATGAGATTAGCTAGTAGATTCAATTCTAGATTCCTCAATATCTTTAATTGAATTCTACATCTTTACTTTCTTATTTTGCCTCTTTGTTCTTGATTTTGTTTTCTTGATTTTCTTTTCCTTCTTGATTTGATTCTCCTTTACTCTCCCCTCTCTCTCAATCTTATTTTCTTTTGCACAAATTTACTTACACACTCTCTAATCTTTTCACTCTCATTTTGTGTTTATTTGCACTCCATTCACCTTCACATTTTCTAATCTCCTCACACACAATTTCTTCCTCGTTTTCTTTTATTTGCACATAATCCACATCCACTCTCTAATCTTTTCATGACCACTTTTACCATGTACATAAACTCCTAATTGTCTTGCGCATAATTTGAGAACCAAATTGGACTAACTCTTACAAAACCCGTTCCTCGTGGGATCGATAACTCTTTATACTATAACTTGAAGGTTGTATACTTGCACCTCTAGGACATCATTTAGTCCCCATCACCCCCCCCCCTTCCTTTCCTTCCTAACTTAACCCCCTATGGCCATCACCCCAGCGACATCGTCATTATTATCATCGACCGATCCATCATAACCATCCACGACCTCCCCTATGTAATCCTAACCAACATAATTTTTACTGTCACTGATGTCCGCATCCGCAATAGCACCTCCCTCGTCACCCAAAAATGGCACCAAATCGGCCAACCCGTGCCTCCTCTCTCCACTGGACCAACATAAGAGGATCACATCACTTAAAACACTATATGTACACAGGACCTGTCTCTTGGATACTTTATATACCAGCTTATAATCATTCTTTGGCCATCACAAGTGCAAAATTGGCATAAACAAAATCACAAGTACATCTTTTGCAGAATGACATGATATTACTATTATACAAGGCAAATTAAATAGTTTAGAGCTCTCAAGTTAAGAGCCAAATTTACTAATAATGCTCCCTTTGCCATAAATTCAAGATAAAGTCTATATTGTGACATGTACAAGACATCAACACAATAGCTCATAATTTTTTACTTAAGGGGCAAAAAGATGCAAGAAATAATTGAAACAACTCACAATAGATAAAAATAAGCGAGACATAGCGGATAATAATATACCCTCAAGTTTAATAACTAACGGACAACCTTAACAATCAATACTTAAATCTAATACTTAACTCTTAAGTTTTCCAGTCAATCCTTAAGTTTGACTACTGACGGACAACATTAACAACCAATACTTAAATCTAACAATTAGCTCTTAAGTTTACTAGCCAATCCCTAAGTTTGAAAATTGTTTAACGGTCAATCCCTAAGTTTGACAACTAACGGACAACATTAACAACCAATACTTAAATCTAAATCTAAAAACTAGCTCTTAAGTTTACTAGCCGATCCCTAAGTTTGAAAACCAACGAACAACATAAACAACAAATACTTATATCTAACAACTAGCTCTTAACTTTAATAGTCAATCTTTAAAATTGGCAATTAACGACAACACTAACAACCATACTTTAACATCTAATTCTTTAAATATTTAAGTAAAATGCATCAAAATATTCTATAAAAAATACAAAAATCTTGAGATAAGCTTAGATGATAGTTGTGGAACATTAGTGCACAACTACAAATTACGAATAGGTGGCGACTTCCTAATAGAAGAAGAGACGAAATATTTGAGTCATTTATTAATCTACAAATGCAATGAGTAAGTATATAAGATATTTGTTAAAGTTAGATGTTATTTGTTAGCTCTAAAGGTTAGTTGTTAAATTTAAAATTAATAATTAACTCATAAGTTTAACAACTAACTCATAAGATTAACAAATATCTCATAAGTAACAACTAACTCATACATTTAACAAGTAACTCATACGTTATGAGATAACCTGACCATAGTTGAAGCACATACAAAAATGACTAATATATAAAATTTAAGGTTAACATATACCCTATAAAACTAACAACTAACTCACAAGTTTAATAATCAATAGTTAAGTTTAACAACTAACTCACAAGTTTAATAATCAATAGTTAAGTTTAACAACCAATAGTTAACTCTTAACAACTAAGTTTAACAACTGACTTATTGTTGTGCAATAGAAATAATCAAGTGTTAATCACATTTAACTGGCTGACACGTGTCTCAAGTAGACTACACCCCAACTCAACCCAGACAGGCCGAGACGACAGGTGTCCCTTCTCGCCAGGCCGAGACAAAATGCGTCCCTTCTCGCCAGGCCGAGACGACAGGCGTCCCTTCTCGCCAGCCGAGACGACAGCGCCCCTTCTCGCCAGCCGAGACGACAGCGCCCCTTCTCGCCAGCCGAGACGACAGCGCCCCTTCTCGCCAGCCGAGACGACAGCGCCCCTTCTCGCCAGCCGAGACAAAATGCGCCCTTTCGCCAGCCAAGATGAAAGGCATCCCTTCTCGCCAGACCGAGATGAAAGATGGTCATTCTCGAACCCCTCACTGACAGCCAGTTACCATCACATTAAATGTATGGTTGGAGTCATCATCACACCCCGCCGAAAGTCTTATTGACTCATTGGACCACGACAGCACTTGGGACCCTTTGTCACCGTTACATTAATCACAAGGGTGACTCATGCCACCCACAGTCGATACCTACAAAGTATCAGCCGAATAAGCTGACTGCTTGGACTCAGCCAAAGTTACATAAATACCCTCGTTAGCTGGGTATAAATAGGCACATCGTCTATTGACCAAAGGTACTCAATTTCTACATATTTAGAGAGAACTATATAAGTTCCTTGACCCCCTTCAGGTCATGACTAACTTGATCGTCGGAGGAATCATCGGAGAACCCAACTCTGGTCCTCTAACGTGTTGCAGTTTTATAGGATTCCCTTCCTATCCGGGGATCAGCCATCAAAGGAGATTGAGGGACCCTGAGCTCCTTAGAATCATCCCTGAATCCCGCTGTTAAGCATTCATGCATCAACAGTTTGGCGCCCACCGTGGGGCCTCTTCATCTCTTTTTGAGGAAGTGGTCGATCCCCTGTATTTGGACCTCGAAATTAGAAGCTGCCACCGCCGCTTAAATGCTACGGCAGTCAAGAAATTCTACCAAAGATTAAATGATGAGCAAGGCTAAAGAAACGGCAGGGTTGTCATAAAACGTAAAATATTTGGGAGGATACCCTCTACAAAATGTAGTTAAATTGTAAAGACCCTTCTGTAGATAAGAAATATTTTGTACTAACCTGTATGTAGTTCTTGCCACTCGATCTTCATCGACTCGGCAATGAAGACTCTAAGACCTTGGTGTCATTCTCATGAATAAGCCCAAGGCACGTACCCAAGACCTTAGTGTCGTTTGGAAGTAAACCCAAGGCACAAAGTTCAATTTCACTCGGACTCGGCCACCTGAGTTTGAGCGAAAAGGGCCAATGTTGTGCCATAGAAATAAATAAGTATTAATCACATTCAACTGGCTGACACGTGTCTCAAGCAGACTACACTCCAACTAGACCCAGACAAGTCGAGGCGACAGCATCCCTTCTCGCCAGGCCGAGACAGGCGTCCCTTCTCGCCAAACCGAGACATGAGTCCCTTCGCTAGGCCGAGACGAAAGGCGTTCCTTCTTGCCGGTGAGACAGCGCCTTCACCGTGCTGATGAAAGCGTTTCTCGCCGTGCCGAGACGAGGCATCCTTTTCGCCGACCGAGATGAAAGGCGATCATTCTCGAAGCCCTCACCGACAAAGAAGTCACCATCACATTAAATGCATGGTCAGAGTCATCATTACACCCCGCCAAAAGTCTTAATGACTCAGCGGACCACGATAGTTCACAGGACCCTCATCGTCGCATTAATCATAAGGGTAATTCATGCCACCCACAACCAACACTTGTAAAGTATCACCGAATAAGCCGATCGCTTGGACTCACCAAAGTTACATAAATACCCTAGTCATTGGGTATAAATAGGCACATCTCCTCTTGACCAAAGGTTCGTAATTTACGCACACTTAGAGAGAACTATATCGGTTCCTCGACCCCTTTAGGTCATGACTAACTTGATGCGTCGGAGGAATCGGAGAACCCAACTCGATCCTCTAACGTGTTGCGGTTTTGCGAGAACTCCCTTCCTATCGAGGATCACCATCAAAGGAGATTGAGGGACCCCGAGCTCCTTAGAATCATCCACGAATCCCGGTAAGCATCCGTTGCATCAACACTGACTACTGAAAATCCTTGCACATTTTGACTCGAGTTCTATAGATCATTATAAACCAATTCTTAAGAAACTGATGCCACCATTTTTCCCCTCGAATCTACACCTTTCACATTTGTTTTATCCATCCCAAGTATTCATTTTGATGGCGATTTATACAAAGGAAATGTTCATTGGTTGAATTAGGGATGTAGATTTCCATTTTTTATACATGAAAAGAATCATTTTTATTTTGGAGATTATATTTTCTGTAATTATGGGTTTCAGTTTGAATAAATTAACGTTCCTCTTCGCATGTCTTGTGATTTTAGGAGAAATAACTCTAGAGATTTTCATGGAGAAAATTAAATCACAGGTACTATTGGTATTGATGTTAATATAACTTGATCAAATCATTCTCTTTTCGTTATTACTGCACAGTTTTACAATAAATGAGTTCAAATAATTTTCATGTAAATCATTATCAAGTGTATAATCCCAGTTCCAAAACAAGTAAATATATACTTTACCTAATTAGTTTAAATTTCACTCTGTTTCCATAAAAGCAAGCAAAAGATAGTCTAAAAATAATCCTAGCTCATCCATAAGTCCCAACAAATATCAACAAACACATTAGAAATGTGATTGAACCTATCAGTTTCTACTTTTATTTGAAGGTACCATGATGTGTATAAATCTTCCAAGGGCCATGCACAAATCATTATTATCTTCTTCCACGTGTAGGATTTTGATAGCTTCTCGAATGATTAAGATATCATTTTTATAAATTAAATGTCATTATTGGTAGATGACTGTCAGTTATCAATAATCCATGTAGATTTATTCATTCATTCTGAAATCTTTTGTAGATATTGAGCTATGGAAATATCTGCACATGGTCCATGTGAGATGTGAGTCTTCTCCTTTTCTTTTATTAGGCTTTCGTATATCTACCGGAGATGTGAAAGCGATAGATTAATGGATATATGGTAAATTTAGCAAAGGGATGTGAAAGCGATAGATTAATTAGATAGAAGGTAAATTTAGCTAATGAATGGTAAAGTTTTCTTAATATCATAAACGCTATATGTAAATGCTAAGAAAAGATGATTCAAGAGGTATGTTCAGTACTCTCTCCGTCTATTTCATTAATGATGTATCATAGTGATGTCGAATCGCACCATTAATGCAATATAATATACTATAGCAATTTTAACTTTCAAGTTTTAATAAAAGTGAAAATTAATTGAGAACATTTAACACTCCATTGACCAATTCATTTTGGGGTTTTCTAATTAAATCTGGTGACACATTTGTTTCACACATGTTCCCAGATCTATTGTTAATACAAGATACTTCACATGATTTATTCACACACTTTAACATTTTATTACCAAAAGTTAAGACCTTCTAAAGTTATAACTAATGTAATATGGGTGATAAAGTCTAGCCAAGACTGCACCCTTCTCTGTCATTTGTTCCTGGCGCCAACTTTAATTCCACCTGACCGCCCGCTGGCTACAGCTAGCCTATAATTTTCTAAATACTCATACTGATGCTCCAACTATTGTATCATATATAGTCTATGCACTCTATTTTCCAAAGATCACCATGTAGTAATAGCACTATAAATCTTTTAGAACACTCTGCATAGTGCTTGGCTTCGATCCAAACATAGGGCTCATATGAAGGACATTTTCATAATTATCCCGAAACATCGTGGTCTAGATTTACCCCATACTTTGTTTTGATAGGAATATTACCTAGTAATAGTATAGGGCAAATTTCAGAAAAGCACTGAATTTTGGCGCGATTTGCAACAAGTAATCGTGAATTTTAAAAATAGAGACACCAAGCCCTGAGGAGTTTTACAAAATCCTCCGGAGCTTCTGAAAAGTTTCATCTATTGAAACCAAATCCTTTAACAAGATTGTTCGCTAATATGTCATCGACTCGTTCGACGCCGTCAACGGTAGATTCCACTTTGTTTTGATAGGAATATTACCTAGTAATAGTATATACTTTACCTAATTAGTTTAAATTTCACTCTGTTTCCATAAAAGCAAGCAAAAGATAGTCTAAAAATAATCCTAGCTCATCCATAAGTCCCAACAAATATCAACAAACACATTAGAAATGTGATTGAACCTATCAGTTTCTACTTTTATTTGAAGGTACCATGATGTGTATAAATCTTCCAAGGGCCATGCACAAATCATTATTATCTTCTTCCACGTGTAGGATTTTGATAGCTTCTCGAATGATTAAGATATCATTTTTATAAATTAAATGTCATTATTGGTAGATGACTGTCAGTTATCAATAATCCATGTAGATTTATTCATTCATTCTGAAATCTTTTGTAGATATTGAGCTATGGAAATATCTGCACATGGTCCATGTGAGATGTGAGTCTTCTCCTTTTCTTTTATTAGGCTTTCGTATATCTACCGGAGATGTGAAAGCGATAGATTAATGGATATATGGTAAATTTAGCAAAGGGATGTGAAAGCGATAGATTAATTAGATAGAAGGTAAATTTAGCTAATGAATGGTAAAGTTTTCTTAATATCATAAACGCTATATGTAAATGCTAAGAAAAGATGATTCAAGAGGTATGTTCAGTACTCTCTCCGTCTATTTCATTAATGATGTATCATAGTGATGTCAATCGATTGCACCATTAATGCAATATAATATACTATAGCAATTTTAACTTTCAAGTTTTAATAAAAGTGAAAATTAATTGAGAACATTTAACACTCCATTGACCAATTCATTTTGGGGTTTTCTAATTAAATCTGGTGACACATTTGTTTTCACACATGTTCCCAGATCTATTGTTAATACAAGATACTTCACATGATTTATTCACACACTTTAACATTTTATTACCAAAAGTTAAGACCTTCTAAAGTTATAACTAATGTAATATGGGTGATAAAGTCTAGCCAGCACTGCACCCTTCTCTGTCATTTGTTCCTGGCGCCAACTTTAATTCCACCTGACCGTCCGCTGGCTACACCTAGCCTATAATTTTCTAAATACTCATACTGATGCTCCAACTACTGTATCATATATAGTCTATGCACTCTATTTTCCAAAGATCACCATGTAGTAATAGCACTATAAATCTTTTTAGAACACTCTGCATAGTGCGGGGCGTTCTGATCCAAACATAGGGCTCATATGAAGGACATTTTCATAATTATCCCGAAACATGCGTGGTCTAGATTTACCCCATACTTTGTTTTGATAGGAATATTACCTAGTAATAGTATAGGGCAAATTTCAGAAAAGCACTGAATTTTGGCGCGATTTGCAACAAGTAATCGTGAATTTTAAAAATAGAGACACCAAGCCCTGAGGAGTTTTACAAAAATCCTCCGGAGCTTCTGAAAAGTTTCATCTATTGAAACCAAATCCTTTAACAAGATAAATGTTTCATCTATTGAAACCAAATCCTTTAACAAACTCAGCAACACCACCAAGATCCCTGACACATCTGTGAATCTTCTATCCTTACTTGGACGTTCCACATAGCACCATGCTTCAAGTATTTACCATGTATCAATTGGTCCATAGAAGATCCTTCTTAATGGGCCGGGGAAGATGTTTATCTAATGTTGAAAACTAACATCAAATTGATTATTGATTTGCTCCTCAATTTCTACCTCTTTAGTCCATGAAAACCAAGAATTAACACCATCATTTACAAAGTGAGAAGGGGACTTACTCATATTTCGTTCAACTTGGAATCAAGAGTGAGATTGACCAACTGGAACCTCAGCAATCCCCATCTTTCTGGCTCCTTGAGGTCCAGTACTTTCCATTACAATCAAGCTTGAACTTCCACCATCTTCAGCCAAATTGTCGTCAATATTGATTAGCAGGAGAAAATAAACTCCCTTCAGAACTTCTCAATCTAATTAAAAGAATCATTTTGCCCGAATTTCTCTTCTTCTTCCCCCATCCGATACTCAGTGTTGGTGCAAGCTAGTAAGAGAAAATCGCCTGCTAATGTACGCCATGAGATCGCTTCTTTCTCTTACGGAAAGAGGTAATCCATATCATTCACGGGTGATTGTAGAGTTAATTTGGCAAATTTGATTATTTTATTTATGGTGCAAACACCCTACCCCTACAAGGGTGGTTCTAATAGAATTCCTATTCACATATCTAATATTGGATTTGGAATCGTAATTGGTTCGAGCCCGTCACTAGTGTCCAACATTCACATTATAACTTAGGACTTATTTGACAACTCACCCACTAACTTGGAGAAGAGCTTAAAATGTGTTTGACAAAAACTTGTACAAGATTAAACTAGTTTTTTTTAGTTAAAAAAAGAGGTCCTTATCGAGGTTATCTTCAAACTATCTCCATTGATTCAATCCCAATCTAGTTAAGACCTTAATTAGATTAGTGTGATGTCGTCATGCACACCCATGAGCTTCAATTTGCATTGAAAAACTGGGTATTGGAATATTCGGTTATTAAGTTTTACGGAAGCATCTTTCTTACAAGGATATTCACGCATCTTATTCAATTTCAAACGAAGAGGGCCCTCTGAGGGTATTTTCGTCAATATCCCTCCTCGTTTGCGGACAAACAAAGCATTAAATCGGACCCCCTCGTCATATATCCAAAAGTCAAAGTCCTTTTAGGTCATTAAACCCCGCAAACGGTTTTTTCCCGCCTACAAAATCCCACTCCATCCAGTAAAATCGCGACATGCGTCCCAAATCCCACGTGCTAGTAAACGCAAAATCCCACCCGTTCGTTTCTCACAGCGAGTTTCAAACCCAACGGTCCAGATTCACCGCCGCACCGATCTAGGATACACGACGAGAATCCATCCAACTGCCGCTGAACCAGTAGTGAAACGACACGTATCGGTCAGGCAGCTGCTAGTCACCACCGGAGAACCTGGGATCTCCGGTCACCAAGAGGTCATTAAATGAGCAGTTGTCTCTCTCTCTCTCTCTCTAAAGCTGCGGCCTTTCTTCTTTCCACCGATCTTTCCGCGAATTTCTCTCTCCCTCCTCCCACCCAAAAAAATACCCAAAAAAAAAAAAAAAAACATCAAAATTCATCTGGGTTTTTCGAATTGTTGGATTAGTGACAATTTCTAGTTTCATTCAAGAAGATTTGAACTTGTATTGGGTTTTCAATTGTGTTTCTCTTGCGCGATCCTGCAGATTCTCTATCCTCCAAAGTTTGGATCTTTGTGGCAAAGATTACATCTTTGTGTTTATCTCTAAATGGAGGAGTTTGTGTTTAGTTGCCCATATCAAGATTCTTGTACTTAGCTAAGAAACAATAACTCCCTCATTTGTACTAGTTTCCTGCATCAACTCTCAAAGCAAGCATTTGGGATTATTGGGTTGTGTTGGTTTTCTCTAATGAAGATGGCGGCAGGGGCCGATCTTTCATCAAACTCTGATGATCCCGAGACGCCTGTAGATACGAAGCAATCAAAATCAGGGAAACCACCGAGGCAAATCTCAAAGATGAGGCATTGTATGAGCAGCGCTAGGCTTGGATCCTCTACTGAACTAGTAATAACATGCTCTGTTTCCACTGTTCCATTGTAAATTTCAACAACTGGGTTCTCAACAAGATGCTGACTTTGATATTATGCAGGAATTGGAGATTAATGGTGTTGCATTGAAGTCCAATGAACCTGGGTTCGTGCCCGTGTTTCGATCTGGAAGCTGGGCTGAGATCGGGCCGAAGCCGAGGATGGAAGATGAGCATATTTGTATAGATGATCTTGTTGATCATCTCGGGTGTCCTCCTAATTTTCCATCACCAGGGGCTTTCTATGGGGTGAGAAGAAGTTAAGCTCTTGTTGTTTGTTGTTTTGATTGAGATAAGTGCATTCAAATGTTTATAGCAAATTTGGTCATCATTTCTCTATATCGTAGACTGCCTCCTTGTCTTGGGTATAGGCTTGTACTTGCTAAATGACCCATGTTTCTTAACTTCTATGGTGTGCTCTATAGTTGTCTCTTCTTTCATGGGAATAGATTTTGGTCACCATGTCTCTGATTGCATCAAGTTATTATTGGCTATCTTTCCAGTTTAGAGACAAGTGTGAATTTGGTGTAGAAATTGTCCTTATTGAGGAAACAGTTTGCTATTTAGCCCTTAGACACAAGAAGAATGATCTAGGTTGTTATCTGTTAGGGACAAGTTTGGTACCTTGCCAAAAAGCCTAATAAGGTTGTGTAGCAAAAGTCTGAAACTTCGCCTACAATCGCCACGCCTATGAATAGATACATTCCCATTTTGCACACTATTTGCAAAATCTTTCACAACTTGGATAAACAGGGACATGTATTTCACTAGAAATCTAGATATTAATTTGTATTAATACATGAACGCAGGTATTTGATGGGCATGGTGGAACAGATGCAGCAAATTTTGTTCGCGAGAACATCCTAAAGTTCATAATCGAAGATAGGGATTTCCTCATTTCAATGGAGAAAGCGTTAAAGGGCGCATTCATGAGAACTGATCATGCATTTGCAGACGCATGTTCTCTTGATAGCTCCTCTGGCACCACTGCACTTACTGCGATCATTTTTGGAAGGTCTGGCCTAATCTCGACATCAGATAAATTAATTAATTTCTAATGCTTCATTAAACTTTCGGTGCATAAAAACCCAACAATATATTGACAACTGTGGCCTCATTATTGGTTGTTGTGGATATTCGTAGTGCCTAACAGACCTCTTTTAAAATTCAAAGCAGTTGAACCAGCATCCTGCATTTATGAACAAAATGTAATTTTTGGAGAGAATAGTATAATGAAAGCCCATACCATCAGAAAATGCGCCCGGGGTTTTGGGGAGGGTGGGTGGGAGAACGTAGAGGGTCATTTACAAAAAAAAAACAAGGAGCAAGGGGATCTTGACATGTACCCTAAGCATGGATTTAAAGTTGGTAGTTGTTAAATTCAGAAGAAACTCACACTTTATTGATGCATTATTACATGGATTTATACAAGTTAGAGCTTCATATGGATTCCATTGTTTCTCGGCACGTCTTAAGATTCCTCCATATAAGAACTTATTAATTTTTTGTACGTCATTCGTCTCTCATATTTGATGAATTAACATGCTTTTCATTAACTAGATGTCCATTCTGAATGTTGCAGGACGCTACACATAGCCAACGCTGGCGATTGCAGAGCAGTCCTAGGCAAGCGAGGGCGAGCAGTCGAGCTCTCCCGAGACCACAAGCCCAACTGCACCCGCGAAAAGCTCAGGATAGAAAGACTCGGTGGCATGGTCTACGACGGGTACCTCAACGGACAGCTGGCGGTTGCCAGGGCCCTTGGCGACTGGCACATGAAAGGTGCCAAGGGCTCAGCCTGCCCTCTAAGCTCAGAGCCAGAACTCAGAGAAACAACCCTAACAGAGGAGGACGAGTTCTTGATTTTGGGTTGTGACGGATTGTGGGATGTGATGAGTAGTCAATGTGCGGTTACAATAGTGAGGAAGGAGCTCATGGCGCATAATGACCCTGAGAAGTGCTCGAGAGTGCTGGTTCGAGAGGCGTTGAAGAGGAATACGTGTGATAATTTGACGGTGGTGGTTGTTTGTTTTTCACGTGATCCCCCACCGAAGATTGAGATTCCTAGGTTTAGGTTGAGGAGGAGTATATCAGCCGAAGGCTTGAATTTCCTCCAGGGAGTTTTGAATAGCAACGTTTGATGAAGAGAGGGATGCAATGTTTGTAACATGAAAATTATTAATTGTGATTTGAAATAATGTAATGTTTAAATATAGTAATTATATGTGATTATTTCCCTTATGTTTCCTCTTCTTATAGTTTATTGTTCTTACAGTTCTATTTTCTTAAGAATTTATACAGATAATTTGTAGACCTCCAATGGATGGAGTTGGAAAGTATGAATTGATTCTTGTAGAGCTTCATAGGATCCTCTGTCTCTTTGATCTGTCATTGTGATAGGTAAGTAGAATTTTTTTATCATGACACCAGTACTAGGCTTTTTAGCCTCACATGCCCATGTGGTGAGGCTTTTTCACTGTGGTTCTCTGATTGAATTGAAGTGGAGAGGGACCAAAGCTAAAAGATGTAAAAGCTTTCATGTGTCCTACTCAGCATCAACCAACGTTGGCCACTTTTGTCGCTTCAGCCTATCTTTTGTGTGTCACTGCAAGCTGTTTGGTCAATCAAATCAGTGTAAGAGGATTCTTGATCTGTACAGCCAATGAATGATATGTACTGCTACTGCATCATGAGTTTTATCCACTGTTCCTCTATTGAGAGAATAAAAAGGCATGATGATTAGCTAACATGATTACTGAAAACATTGGTTTATTTTATTCATAACAGGCTTTGGTAAGGTTGTTTTCTCACATTAGGGCAGTGAATCTCGCAAAGATCCAGGCTTCCGAGCTCCTAGATTTAAGATGATAGTTTTTAGTTTGCTTTTCACACTCAATTCTCTATCACGGATAAAAGTTAACATGTGTGATCTAAAGAAGATATAATAGATTATATTTGGAATGTATTATACTAATCCTGTATAGATCAATTGATGATTATGGTTCGATAAAATGTTATTCCTGATGCAAAGTAAGAAGGGAAAACGATGCAAATCCCCAAAAGTTTCCAGTTCAAGCCATATTTGGCAACTTCAAGTGGTATAATTGCAAACTTTGGTTGTCTTCATTTCTTTATACTTTTAGCGGAACGCAAAAATTTGGGATAAAAGCTTTGTTAATGATGTTTGTTTTGTTTTTTTTCAGTTTGAAGGGAAAAACTAGTTTAATTGAGAGTTACACAAGCTGTAATTTAACACCATTAGAAGAGAAATTTCCTAAAATTAAATTCTGCGAACTCCAAAATCGTCTCCAAAATCTTGCTCAGTGTCATCTTGAGAGATTTAACTGCCCTAATCCGACAAAATCATGGCTTACTTAAATTAACCATGTACCAAATAAGACCTCCAATTAAAAAAGTTGATGATTCTATTGGTTTTGTCCTTGAAATCATGAGTAAACTCATGAATATACTCATCAAGATAAATGTTTCTTTAATCTTTTGTCCTTGAAATCATGAGTAAACTCATCAATATAAATGTTTCTTTAATCTCTAGCTGATAAATATCAGCTCCTAAATATTGAACCCTATACGCCTATGCACTATGTTCTCTGAGATAACAAGTATAACTTTCTACGCACTCAAAGTGCTTCACAGCAAGATTGTAAAGATCACACATGATATATATTTGAAGACAGTGATGATGTGAGACCTCTCAAAGCAGAGCGTGAAGCAACTAGAAAGCTCAAAGAAGAGTCGGTACAAAATTTTTGGCTAAGGGGTGAAGTTACTTTCGGTGGCCTTTTCCTACTCATCAATTATCAACCTATTACGTACATTATCTCCGTCTCATATATCTCCAACTTGCTTTCGATCTCTTTTTGTTCCTCTATTTTCAAAAAGCCCATCAATTCTCTTCACAGAGAAGAAAGAAGAAAATCTTTCTTGTTCGTGATCCTCACGGTACTGTGGGGTCATCAACCGACATGGCTCCCTTAAAATAAAAATAAAAAATAAAAAAAAAAGCAAGAAAAGGCAGGCGCCTACTTTTCTTGACTAGTTGTGGGGTAAGAAAACTATATGCTTGCCTTTTGGAATTTGTCATTTATATGGCTAATAGAGGACAGTAGGTCCTAGTTGAATGAACTAGGCATGGATCCTTGGAGATAAATAAAGGATCAAGTGGTCATTGATTACTGTAACCAACTGAAATCGAATTTTCTCTACTTGCTTGTGCACAAGTTGAGTTCATACCAAGATTTTAAACAAGGGTTTAAGTGGATACATGCTGACCTGTCTTTTATCAGATTTCAAGCAAGATGATGATGACAGAGATAAAACTAAGCAATGCGATTGATATCGACTAATAACAACTACTACGTGCTGATACTGACACAATAGGAACTAGTATATGAGCAATGTATGAGGTTTCAAGTAATAAATTAGATTTGATTGTGTTAAATTAAGAAAATAAAATAAAATAAAATAAGAAATGTTGTAAATAGACCTTGAGTTATTCTATGTATCAATAGTTCCGATTTGGAACCGTCAACACCAAGAAAATTCTTAATAGTGACACTAGCAAAGATAAACCTACACCGCAGCTATTTGTAAAGATTCCAAATCTTGAACGTTATATTTTCCTTGTGTTAGTATTTCCCATCAAAATTGAGCTCCTAAAGCTCAAACATTGTTATGACAAATCCCGGGATAAACTAATATCAATCACAGCGAAAATATCGAGAACACTATACAAATATCACGTGGTTACTTTGTGGCTCGTCGCACTGAAGGAGAAGAAACTTTAATTGTGAGGAATACAATGTGGAGATCTCTCAATCACTCAATCCTAAACCACACTCCAAAGCCTAATACAATCTCTCTCAAATAAAGGAACAAAAGAAAATACCAAATAGGTTTCACAAAGAACTCTCTCTTCGATTGGTGCTCAAGATTGATGATCTAATTGGCTTGAAAGACTGTTCTTATATAGCCTTGAAGACCTCAACAAGAGTCCAAGTAGGAATAGACTTAATTTGATTGGTTGTCAAAGTCTAATGTAAGTAGGACTCTTGACCAAAACAAGCCGCCAAGTCAAAAAAGAAATCCCAAAGTAATATGGATTTGAGTATTTGAGGCAACCTATAACAAACATAATTAACCAAAATCTTCACAGGTCTTGAATCTATTAAAAGATGCATGCTGATTAGTAAAAGGGTTGACTCAATTTCCATGAATACATTAAATATTGAGGCAACATGGCAAGACAATAAATCACAGCATGGAACCGGTTGTATGGCCTTTGGAACAGCTGAAGGGGTGTGCTTTAGCTTCAACTGTAGTTAAAGAATATGCTATTCGATTGGTTCACATGATGACATATAGGACTCTAAACCTTAAATCACATGCAAAGAACATGCTAAAAGAAGGAAAAGAAGAAGACTATGAAATCATGTCCAAGATCCAAGTTTCCTTAATAAATCACAGTGAGATTGATTTATAATTAGTTAATCCTTTTCCATGAATGGGGAATCATAATAGAGCTCATAGAGCCTATTATAACAAAGGCTAAAAAGGTTTCAACAGTTTGCAATAAAAAGAGCAGCATAAGAATTAAAGGAACTTGAGCGGTTGGTTGTTCACAGCATCCAGGTCTTTCTTTAAGGTGCACCGAAAAAGAATATTTGTAGCTAGTCGCTTTCTCTCTCCCTCTTCACAAATCTCTATCATTCATACGCGAAAAATCTGCATACAATGTAACAAAAGGGAGATTTAGTTGAATCTAATCCAAAATTTGATAAAAGACAGCAATTTGGATGGACCAAAGTGCTTACCACCAATCATGCACAAGCTTAAGATAACCGATTAAAGTTTGAAAAGCTACAGCCTAAAGATAAAATAGACACAAGATAGAGAATATAATGGCATAAATACATATGTACACATAAGTTGTATGGATTAAATATACAGGTTTCTATCTGATTTAAATTGCGGGTTAACCGGTTGGCTTGTGGGGTTCGGATAATTGGATAGCATGCCGACGAAGACACCAGAGTGAGAAGCTTTATCCTTGAAGAGTTTTCAAGTCATTTTATCGGATATAGTATGGGATGATTTGCTCAAATGTCAGGGTTCACATAATTTCTTGAGGATTGCTAAAATAGCGTATAGTATTTCTCCCAGATGATAGCTATTTCTAGAAGCATATGTACGCAAGCATTTGACAATATCTCGGTTTGCTGCAATACTTGCTAAGATTTTGATCATACATTTTACGTAGAAGAACTGGTCATACAACAGCAGAAGAGGTTCCACAATTTTAGAGTTTCGTGGATAGAAACTTAATCCCATACCACTTTTTGTTTTACTAATTTGAAGTTTCCATCTTTTGTAGATAAAACTATCAGACTATCAAAAAAAATATTTAGGTAACTTCTGTAATATTTTCCGAGATAAGTATTTCTCACAATCTTTGGAGTTATTTCTGTAATATTTGAATTCCCAAAAAAGTTAAAAGTATGTATTCAGTTTGTTAAAGGTACAGTTTCGGCACTTGCCTTTTGAGAAAACTACAGCTACAACAAACAAGTGCCTGGTTCCTCAGCAATAAACTTAGGAGGCAATTCATATATTATCAGAAACAAGATTATCAATCTTCCATAAGGAAAGGAAATGCAGTTAATATTTTCATTAGGACAGTACACGGAATTTGATATTTTAAATTTCATCATAAGTTCATCATGCTAAGGGGTGATAAAAGAGGGAAAATTAACACAAGTTCATTATCTGCTCCTATGCTCTGACCCAGCTGCAACTTTAATGAATGTTCTATTTTGGGTAATAAAATGTACAGTTACCTCTTTTCATTGTAGTCCTATAAAAGAAAAAGAAGACCGAATTTTCATAATTCATTTTAACCTACATAGTATATTTCTTATCGACCTACAACATTGATAAACTATGACAGTCTTCCCCAAATAGATAAAGTAACAATTAGACCACATATTACTTTTGAAGTGTAGGTATGAAATTAGCATTTGACATTCTGTTCATCGTAGATGCTATACCATATTGGAGCAGTTAAACAATAAACCGTAATAATATGTACCAGATAAATTGCAGATAATATTGACCTTTATATCTTTCACGGATCCCAAGGCAACATCAATGAATAGAAAAGTTAGTGGATGACTATTCCCTATCAACTTAAGTTTATAGGAGCCTTGCTATATATATATATATATATATATATATATATATATATATATATATATATATATATATATATATATATGAAATAATGTATATGAGGTGGTGGTACCATTTCTTAAATGAACTAAGAGATAGCCATGTGGTGAGCCCACCTTGCTAGTCACATTAAAATGTGTGGACCTCACCACTCTATCTCTTGATAGCTTATATAAAATGAGCCGCCACTCATATCCATCATTCCTATATATATATATATATATATATATATATATATATATATATATATATATATATATATATATATTAAAATTAATTATTTACATGAGATCATTATTATTCTTCAATTCATGTGCTATTTAAATTTAAGTTCCTATCATATTAACTTTCTTTTATTATTTTGATTATTATAATTTGGAAACTACTTGTTTTTAATTAGACACTCAAGCCACCCTTTCAAATTATAGTTTTAAACTTGGATATGGGCTAAAACAACAGACCCATGTCGAACGAGTTTCAAGAAATGGACATGAAATGTAGGACATACGCCTAAGAAGTGCATGACGAGCATTTTAAATTAAAACATATACCATATAATTGAGTCCCAATATTAAAAATAACGATAACATATAACATAACGCTTTACTTCTGTTAAGGGTTAAAGAAAAATGCTAAAAATATAACACGTAACGTAGGTTATTTTGTTTATTAGTTATTTATATATTTTATAAATACAAACTATTCATGATGACTTTAATAATTAGAATCATCAAATTTTCAAACATAACATCACAATTAGGAATAATATATCTTAATACAAAACTATTTTAATAAAAATTCTTTAATTTAGTATAAATTATATAGATTTACTAGGAACTATCACAATCGAATACTCAAATATATAATCATAAATTTATAGCTTGTTCATAATTACATTCATTTTATTAGTCATATCTATAATTTCACAATCACATTATAATCTCACCAAAACAAGACATGAATGCTCAACAAACAAGTTAAAAGTAATTACTTAACTACTTCAAGTTTTAAGAAAGAAGAATGCTCAACAAACAAGTTAAAAGTAATTACTTAACTACTTCAAGTTTTAAGAAAGAATATACTCTAAGTCTCTAGAACTTATCTTGAAATAGCATAAGTTATATTGAAATAATGCATGTTATATTGAAATAATGCATATTAAATTGTATAACATAGAGTTATGATGTTTCGAGTTATTTCATAAGGTTACGTAATATTTGAGGTGCACATAGCGCAACATAACAAGTTACGTAACGTGTGTTTTTTCATTAATGTTGAGTACATGTTTGGGTAAATGAATGCATATATACAAGGAGTGTCCATGAAGTTTGGGTATGAGTGAGTGCCGGGTATGTGTCGGGTATGGGTACAGCTTCATGATAGAAGTACCCAGGTAACATAGCTCCAGTACACCTTAAACTCATGGCATGGTGGCTTTACAAATACCAAATGGTAGGAATGTAAGCTATGTTACCCGAGTACTTCTATCATGAAACCGTCCCTGTACCCAAACTTCATGGACACTTCTTGGCATCTATTCGGCCATGTACTCAATTACATGATATATTTTTAAATTTTAAAACATTTGCTATACACTTCTTGGACGCATATCCGACATTTCACATCCATTTCTTGAAACTTGTTAGACATATATCCCGGGTTTGTTTCAGTCAGTACCAAAGTTTAAAACTATGAAATGGTCGTTTGGATGTCTAGTTCAAAAACTAATAGATTCTAATTTATAATAATCAACATTCTAAAAGAAACTTAGAAATGTGATAGGAAATTAATTTTAACTCTAATAACACATGAATTGAAAACAATAATGATCTCATGTGAATTGTTAATTTCAATATATATATATATATATATGTATGTGTCTTCATACCCTACCTTTTACAATTTTACCGTATGCCATACAAGTACCCCACCGTGCCGTACTGTGCACTGTTTCCATGCAACTTAGAACCTAACCAATATGCCAAAATCTTGCATTAAACTGGGGTCCTTCAACTTAAGTCTCATACTCACAGGTGAGACAACCAGGGTCGATAACCTATATCAATCAATTTAGTTTCCTGATATAACCTGATGTTTCGCTTAGATGTGATAGTTTTTCAGAAATCAGATCAAAACCTTTCACACAAGCTCACAGTCACAGCAAGACCTCAGAACTGAAAAGCATGTCCCCTGAGAGACGTTAAATATAAACAGAGAATATCGCATCCATAAAATATCCAAGTTCTGACATCCACATTGTGCAAACAAATTGGATTGTATAAAACCATGGATGCCATCAGCTATGACCGCAGATTTCAATAATATGTAGTTAAAGTTATCGAATTTTGATCCCTAAAAAGTGACTGACAAGAATTCATACCATTGTCATCCTCTCTTGTCCTTTATTAGCACCTATACAGGAACTAGAATATTGTTCATTATGAATACTTTTCATTCATTAATGCTAGGTCTTTACTTCCAACAACAAATTATGAGTATATTCTTAGAGCAGACTCATCAAAAAGACACTATGAACACAAATTTATGATTTAGACGTTGAATATGACAAAGAACTAAAGCAGTTATGATTGCTTATGCACATGAGTTAAGAAGAAAGGTATGTGGGCAGACTGAGATATGTGCATCCGTACAAACCAATAAAAGTACAACACGAGAACAATAATACCACAATTTGGAACAATTTATGCTTTTCTGAAGAGTCAAATACTCAAATGAACAACATATCTGGGCAATGAATGATGAAGTGAAAAGATAAAGCATGAGGTTTTCATTTAAACAGAGGGGTCCTTCACTTATTTGGCCCTCTAATCTTCACATTTTCCTATTTACTCTGCAGTTTGTGGTCAGAGCTAAAATTATATCCTTCACTAAAACTGTTGCTATTTGTTGGCCCATAAACTGCTGGCCCATTTGATAAATTGGCCCAGCTCACTTACCTATTTACCCGACCCTCTATTCTTTCCTCATTTGTCTGCTGCCTTTTGAAACCCTAGGTTTCTCTCCCCCCCTTTCGTCGGCTGCCTTTGAAACCCTAGAAATCTATCTCGTGGATGGCTGCCCTTCTCTATATATAGAAGGGTAGTAGCTCGAGGATAGAGAAAGAGAGGGACTTTGTGCGATCCTCTCCCTTTTCTCGTGAGGCTTTTCCGATCCATTGCTTTGTGTGATCCCCTCTTTCTTTGTGAGACGAGTTGCTTTCTCCCCTTGTGTCCTTGGTGGTGCACAGAAGGAACATCGTGGTTGGTTGAAGCGGACTTCGAGCCAAACAACGACGACATAGATCATCTATGGGTCGAGCCTCGTTAGTCGTCGCCGTTCAAAAGCAGCCGGTCATTGTCGGCCGGACCTCGGTAGTCGCGTCGTTCAAACCTGGACCGCCCGCCGTCGTTCTAGCCGAACGCCAGGACCGTCGGCGTGGGCTAAATCCTAGGGTTTCGCCGTAAAGGGACTAAAAACGTGGTAGTTGCTCCTTTTACTTGGCCAGATATCAATTTCCTGCGTTTACTTGGCGATATTATTTCATTTGCAATTTAAGTGCTGAAATTAATTAAAATTTCATTTGGTCGTGTGATACCCTTGTCTTATTTTTCTGTGTGAAGAATGTCTACTACTAATCACTATGGTATAGTTCAATATGGTTTGGTTCTGTTCAACGGAAAATCTGATTTTAGCATTTGGAAATAAAAATAAAATGTATTTTAATTCAGTGTCCATTGGGCTATTGGACGGACTTATTTGGCTTCACGAAGAGAAAAAGGGCTGAAATGAACGAAAATGCATGTTCCACAATTTATTTGAACTTATCTGACTCTGTGCTTAGAAAAGTTGAAATTTTAGAATCTGCTAAAACCCTTTGGGATAAACTTGGAGAACTCTATACAGAAACCTCTTTACCCAGTAAAATATTTTTGCTTGAAAAATTTTTCAAATTTAGATTGGATATGTCTAAGGACATTGAGGAGAACCTAGATGTTTTCACAAAACTTATTTCAGACATTAAGTTAACCGGTGATAAATATATAGTCGAATATACTCCTATTGCACTTCTAAATGCTATTCCTGACTCATATAGTGATGTGAAATCTGCTATTAAATATGGTAGAGATGAGGTTACCCTTGATATTGTGATCAATGTTCTTAAGAGTAAGGAATTAGATTTAAAACATTCTGGGGAAAATAAAAATTCTGGTGAGGTTATGCATGTGAGGGGTAGGCCTCAGAATAGGTCTAATAACCAAAAGAATGTAAGTAATGGGGAATCAAGTAAGAAAAAATTTAAAAATGGAAGGGGTAGATCTAAGTCCAGGTTTAAAGTTAAAAAATGCTATAATTGTCATGAAACTGATCACTTTATTAAAGATTGTCCTAAACCTAAGAAATATTAGCAAAATGATCATGCTAATATGGCTGTCTGTGAGGGCAAAATGGGTGAAATTTTCATGATTAATAATCTTTGTGATTATGCATATTTGAACTCTGGTTGTCCGATTCTTTGTGTAAATCGATTGGTTATTAGACTCGGTTGTACTTTTCATATGACTCCTTTTAAAACATGTTTTCAAACTACAAGAAAATAGAGAATGGCTTTGTGTCAATGGCAAATGAAAAGAAAAGCAATGTTTTAGGAACGGTGATGTATGCCTTAGGTTTTCTTCAGTTCGAGTTTACTTTGAAGAATGTTAGGCATGTTCCCGATTTAAGTTATAACTTGATTTCTTGTGCATCTCTAGAAAATGATGGTTTGGAGGGAAAATGGGGTAAAGTGGTTATGAAAATTCGAAAGGGTCTCTTGTTATTTTTATCACGAAAAACAAAATAACTTGTATGTTTGTCATCTTTGAACGTGCTTGATTCTCGTAACTCTGGATAGGTGATAAATCTATTTTATGGCATAATAGATTAGGTCACATGAGTAATAAAGGATTAGAAATTTTGCATAAAGGAGGTCACTTTGGTAGTGATAAAATATCCACCATCCCTTCGTGAATCTTGTGTGCTAGGAAAACAACATAGGGTTAGTTTTCCGTTTCTTCTTTCCTAATCGTCTAAGTGTACCTTGATGTACTTGAATATTTGCATGTCGATGTGTGGGGTCCCTCTAGTGTTCCTACATGGAGGGAACCAATATTTTCTTTCCATAATTGATGATTACTCTAGGAAAGTTTGGGTTTTACTCATGAAATAAAAATCAAGTTTTGATAAATTTAAAACTGAAAATTATGATTGAAAACCAAATGGGAAAGAAAATTAAAACTCTTAGAACAGATAATGGTCTTGAGTTTTGTAACAAATAATTGAATGACTTGTGTGCTACTTGGGGTATTAAAAGACATAAAACTGCTCCTACACACCACAAAGAAAATAGGGTTCTTTGAAAGGATGAATAGAACTCTCTTAGAGAGGGTGAGGGCTATGTTGGCCACATCCGGCTCTCCAAGAAGTTCGGGAGAAGCTGCTTTGTACGACTTATTTGATTAATAGGTCTACTTCTGTTCCCTTAGGAGAGAAATGCCCTGAATTTGTGTTCACCGGCAAACCTCTTGATTTAAATAATTTGAAAATTTTTGGGAGTGCTGGCTATGTGCATCAAAGGATTGATAAGTTAGAACCTAGATCTAAGAAATGTGTTTTCTTAGGATACCCTGAAGGGGTAAAAGGTTATAGGCTTTGGAATAAGAGTGAACCGGGGTTTAAGATAGTAATAAGTAGAGATGTTGTTTTTAATGAAAATGAATTTCCTTGTTTATCTTTACCTGTTCCTATTTCTGAAAATGATGCTCCAAATGAGGTGGAGCAAATGCCTATTATTAATCAACCCAATTACCTCCAAGAGAAATTGAATGATATAATTATTGAAAATCAAGATGAGATTATTCCTAATGAGGTGGAGCATGATATGAAATAGATAACATGCATGATTTGAATGATTATCAACTCACTAGGGATAGAAATAAAAGAACCATTAGGTAACCCGAAAGATATAGAGATTGCAATTTGGTGATTGTAATATGTCCGAGTTTGCCTTTAATGTGTTTGAATCCCTTGAGTGCAATGAACCTAAGACTTATAGTGAAGCATTAAGGTCAAAATATTCTAAAGAATGGATTAGTGCTATGAAGAGTGAGATGGAATCCTAAGAATTAACCAAACATGGAAACTTGTTCCTAAACCGCTAGTTGTTACAGAGTGGACCAAGTTGTCAAGCTTAAGGTGAGACAAAAATCTGAAAGTGTTAGGTTTAAGGCTAGGTTAGTAGCTAGGGATTTCCTCAAAAGGAGGGAATTGATTATCTTTGAAATTTTTGCCCTGTTGTCAAATTCACTCTTGTTAGAATTATGCTTGCTTTAGTTGCTCATTTTAATTGGGAATTAAAACAAATGGATGTAACTAATGCTTTCTTACATGGTGATCTTGACAAAAATATTTATATGCACCAACCTGAGGGCTTTGTGGACCCTAAATTGCCTGATCATGTGTGTTTGTTAAAAAAGGCTTTGTATGGTTTAAAACAATCACCTAGACAATGGAATATAAGATTTGATAAATGCATGCAATCTTTAAAGTTTAAAAGGAGTTCTCACGATCATTGCCGTATTATAAGAATATAGACTCTGTGCCTGTATTTCTTTTAATTTATGTGGATGACATGTTGATTGTTAGCCCTTGTTTGAAGTCCATTGAGCATGTTCAAAAATGTCTTTGTGAAAATTTTGACATGAAAGACTTAGGCGATGCAAAAAGAATTCTAGGCATGAATATTATTAGAGACAAAAATAAATCTACGCTAGTTTTAAACCAAAGTCCATACGTCGAAAATTTTTTGAGTAAATTTGCTATGTCTCGATGCCAACTGTGAATGTGCCTCTTGCTTCCCATTTTGTGTTGAGTAAGGATCACCCCAAAACTGAAATTGAAATAAATGATATGAAGAAGGTGCCATATTCGAATGCTATAGGATCGGTCATGTATCTCATGGTTAGCTCTAGACGACATTGCATATGCGCTTAGTTGCTTGAGTAGATATATGTCAAATCTGGTATGCCTCATTGAATGCCTTGAAATGGCTTTTAAGATATTTAAAATCCTCTGTGAATGTAAGATTAACCTTCTCTAAGTGTTCAAGGTGTTAAACTAGTTGGCTATGTAGATTCTAATTATGCAAATGATAGAGATAATAGAAAATCAACTACTTCCTATGTGTTTACTTTGTGTGGCTCTTGTATAAGTAGGAAATCTCAACTACAATCCATTGTTGCTTTATCTACTACTGAATGAAAGTATGTTGTGCCATGAAGCTTTTAAAGAAGCTATTTGGCTTAGGGGCCTTATATCCGAAATTGGTTTTCTTGATAAAAATGTGGTTGTATTTTCTGATAGTCAATCTGCTATTCAACTTTGCAAAAATCCTATTTTTCATGATAGAACTAAACATATTGATGTCAGATTTCATTACATTTGGGATATAGTTGAAAAGGGTATTGTCAAGTTGGAGAAAATTCCCTAATTTAATCCGGTGACATGGGTACTAAGTGTTTGCCTCATGAAAATTTATCTCGTGTCAAAGAATTTTGAACTTTGACATTGGGTAATTTTTCCCCTTACTTTGTGTGTTGCCTTTGTGGCCTATTAACTTACTTTGTGTTTGTTAGTAGCTTTGTGATTTTTCCCTTTGAACTCGATGACCGTTTGGTAGAGTTCAGTCCTTTGTGGACTTGGCATGCTTGGTGATCTTTCCCCGATCTTTGTGATCTGAGTTTACTTTGTGTATTCTCTTCCATTGCTTGTATCCTCTTTGTGATCATACATGTAATGGTAATGGTATGGCGATGATGAGTCCTGCAGTTCCGTGTTCTTTTCTTCAGTGCACTACCTTGGGCCAAAGGTGGAGATTGTTGCTATTTGTTGGCCCATGAACTGCTGGCCCATTTGATAAATTGGCCCAGCTCACTTACCTATTTACCCGACCCTCTATTCTTTCCTCATTTGTCTGCTGCCTTTCGAAACCCTAGGTTTCTCTCCCCCTTTCGTAGGCTGCCTTTGAAACCCTAGAAATCTATCTTTCGTGGATGGCTGCCCCTTCTCTATATATAGAAGGGTAGTAGCTCGAGGATAGAGAAAGAGAGGACTTTGTGCGATCCTCTCCCTTTTCTCTGTGAGGCTTTTCCGTCCATTGCTTTGTGCGATCCCTCTTTCTTTGTGAGAGATTGAGTTGCTTTCTCCCTTGTGTCCTTGGTGGTGCACACGAAGGAACATCGATCTGGTTGAAACAGACTCGAGCCAAACAACGACGACATAGATCCTCTACAATTACTGTTAAAGATTATTAACTATTTTGAAAATAACTAATGTAGCCCCAAGACTCTAAGTTACATGCAGTTTGTGGTCACAGCAGGAAATTTCTTTCTGGGAAAACATGCAATCTTCCCTTTTAATCCAAAGCTAAAGATTTGTATTACTGCTTGCAATCATAGCAGACATATATGTGCACAGAAGTCACTTATTATCAGTTGTGTATCTGTAAAATTAATCCCCTTCATGTCATGCTCTTTTGTTACAACTTTCAATTGTTTAGTTGGAACAAGAAACCATAGCCTGTAATTTTTGAATCACTTTCAAGTGAGGCTAAAGTTGATCAAGTCATAATCAAGTCATAATCAAGCACAATCAATGCTGCAGTATGCTCACAATCATAAACAAACTAGTAACCATCAGGAACCAAAAACTGAATCAAATCCCAGAGTCAAAACCTTTCATGGACGTCATCCCTTGATGATTCAATGAAAGCACAGAATAGTTTCAGTAACTGAAAGATTACAAAAAACATTCTTACTCTTTATTTGCTAAGCCAACGTAAAAAGTAAATGCAACAATTCAATTCTTACTCTTTATTTGCACATCCTCATTGTCGGAATCGGAGTCATCTCCCACGCTACCCTCATCGTCATCATCATCATCATTGTCGTGATAAGATGAAGTGTCATGATGACTGTGTGAAGTCATCGGATCTAGCTGTGAGTAAGAGGTGGAAGCAACAGGTTGGCTATGAGGCATATGCAAAGGTTGTCGACAATGAGTGGAAGTAGGCTCTAATGAGTTATGAGAAAATGCTTGTTGGTAGTAAGGGAATAGAGTTGGATCGGTGAGAAGAGCAGTAAATGTTTAATGGTAGGGAGTATGAGTAGCCTGATTATGAGTGGTGAATATTAGAACATCGATGGGTTGTAAAGGAGGGGTAACAACATCGATTGTGATGAATAGAAGGCATTTGGGTTTCGAAGCATAGTTTTTGACCGAACATCATTACACCAAAAAATATTGATGTTAAGGTTTCTTTAGTATCAAGACGCATTGTAAAGCGGGGATAGCGGCTATAGCGCCGCTATTCATGGCTAAGTCTCCGCCGATTTGCCTCGTGGTGGTTCATGGAAAAAACGGCACTTTTCACTCAGCGATTTAGCGTCAAAGCGGCGTAATAGCGGGAAAATCGGCTATTAGCCGCTATAATCCGCTATCCGCTTTAAATGAAACCCATAACCGAACCCGCATGAGCCCGAACCCGACCCGAAAGAAAAAACAACTTATACAATACATCTGTCTTTCTCTCTCTCTCCCGACCCGAAAGAAACCCTAGCCGCCTCCTCGTCACCACCTGCTCCATCGCCTCCTGCGCCTCTGCACTGCCGCCATCTCTCCTCCTGAGGCCGCCTCTCCGGCCCTTGACACCCTCTCCGGCGGGAAGTCCTCAGCAACGCCATCAACCTCGTCCTCGTCGACACCTCTCTCCGTGAAGTCCTCAACGCGCCATCAACCTCGTCCCTAATCAACATCGCCGATCCACACTGTCTCCTCCTACATCATCGCGATCATCCTCGTCCTCGTCAACACACCTTCGTCCTCCTCCTCTCCTCTCCGTGGAGTCCTCAAGAACACTGCCGTCCTCCTCCTCCTCTCCTGAAATAGAGGTATAAAATAGATAGTTAATACTACATAGTTTAATAGTTAAGCAAAATTCTACGGTCTTCGGTCTTCTTTGAAACTCTTTTAACCATTAGTTATAACAGGATGAGGTAATTCGCCTAATTGATATTTGTATGTGGTTGATGTGCAATCCTCATAAATGATAATTACATGAAGATATTAGAAATGAATCAAATGATATTAGTGTCATATCACATATGCATTTTTTTTACAGAAGATAACACATTTTTTTACAAGATGATACAATTAATAATATGTAGATAAGTGATAAATGATAAAGTTGTAAAATTGAAAATTCTAGTACTTATATTGTTATTTGTTCTTGTTCATTGAATAGGAATAATTGCAACAATTGTATGGAATTGTCCTCTTGACATCTAATTCACTAATGAGTTCTCAAAATCGAGAGTCGCGTAGCTCCCAAGGCCAACCAAATCTAGCTGCTGAGGCTCGAGCTTTAGTTCAACACCCACATCCGCGTCCTTCAGATGATATTGGATGGGATTGGGCAATTTATTGATGGCACGAGAAGAAAAAGATCAAGTGCACTCTGTGTGGACATGAATCCACGGTGGTATTTCGCCATAAAGAGCACTTAGGTAGCCGAGGGAATACAAAACCATGCAAGAAAGCGACACGATATTATAGCGAGGGTGAAAGCGGCAATGAATGAAACTAAGGGCAAAAAGTCGACAAGATAAGATCGAGATCGGCGTGGCGGGGAGGTTGATATTTCGTTCAAGAATTGAGAGGTTGGAAGAAATCACTCAGTTGGAAACAAGAGGCCCCGTGAATTTGGAGCTATCCATCGATACGCTCCATTCTTGCCGAGGAGCCTACATCATCTTCATCTAAGAAGCAAACAACAGTTGATCAAATTGGCCAAAAAGAAGGGAGTTGGTCCACGAATGGGTCTCTTTGGGCCTATGGCGTGGGTTCCATTTCATGCATTGATGCTCCCTTCATTTAATAATATGTGTGAAGCTATTGGCGGTTGGTCCGAGCTATGTGGGACCGACGATGTATCGCTTGAGGGAGCCTTTGTTGAAGAAGGCAAGAGTTCGTACTTCAGCTTGGTTTGGAGCCACATAAGAAGCTTTGGGAGACTAACTACGCACATTGATGACAGATTCATGGACCGACGGAAGCGAGATGTGTTATGAACATGTGCATTCATTCTAGTCTTTGGAGTTATTTTCTACAACTCAATAGAGGAGTCTCACGAGTCTCATACCGAGATTTTATTTTCAAGTGGGTTGATCGGTGCATCCAAGAGATAGGCGGACTATGTTGTACAAGTTGTCACCGATAATCACTCTACGAACATGGTCGCAAAGGAGAAGCTAAAAGTGAGAGGCCGAGAATCTTTTGGACTTCTTGTGCGGCACACACAACCAATCTCATGTTGCGTGACATTGGAAAACCGGACAAGTTTCAAAATACAATTGATAGGCGAGGCGCGACTGCTTTTATCACAACCACACTAGGACTTTGGCACTTATGCGTAAGTGCACGAGGAGGAAGGACATTGTCAGGCCCGGCACCACTAGATTTGCTACTTCATTCCTCACACTAGGGAGCTTGCTGGAAAAGAAGAATGAATTAATGGCTATGTTTAATTCAGATGAGTTTATGAATTTGAAGTTTGTCGGGGGTGCAAAGAAGAAAGCGGCTACAGCAAGAGCTACGGTGATATCGAGATCCTTCCGAGAGGTGTGAAGAGTTGCTTGAAGATCTTCACTTTTCAAGTTTCTTCGCATGGTCGATTCAGATAATTGTCCCTCAATGGGATTTATTATTGGAGAGCTTGAAATAGTGAAGAGGGAAATCATGGCTGCTTGGAAGATAGAGAAGGAACATAAGCCTATTATATCCATTATAAATAAGCATGCTAAGAATAGGCTTGATAGTCCTCTTCACCTGGGTGCATGGTTCCTAAATCCTCTTTTCTATTATGGGAGGATGAGATGGCTAAGAAGAATGTAGAAGCTAAGCAAGCGGTTCTTGATTGTGCTGAGCTATTTTTAGGAATGGAGATACTATTGATGAGGCCATCGTTGATACCATCTACTCCACTGAGATGTTGAAGTATAGGGATTGTGATGCTTTCATTCATGGAAAGCCAAGAGCACAGAGAGTAGTGAGAAGAATTGCCGAGGACCTAATCCCGGTATTAACTTATATTTTGATATATATTTGCTAGTTTTGAAATTGATTAATTTGCTTTACTCTCTTCAAACAACTCATTGGTGGGACACATTTGGTGGAGACATGCCTTACATGCAAATGATGGCTCTTAGGATATTGAGATTGACTGGTAGCTCCTCGGATGTGAGAGAAACTGAGTTGTTTTGAAGGGGTAATCAATCACTATCTTGTTTCATTTTTCAAATTTAATTATTCATATTAAAACATGAGATTGAAGTCATTGAACAACAAATGATATAATGAGAGAAATGATATTTTTATGTTTGAATTGTAGATCCACACAAAGAAAAGGAACGTGCTCGATAGCAAGAGATTGGCGATTTGGTCTATGTGCAATTTAATTTGAGGATCGTAACCAAGATGGATACAACAAGGAAGGATGGAAAGAAGAGGGATATCCTACTTGCTAAAGATGCTCGGCATGCTAATTCATGGGTGGTGGATGGATACAACTCTGAGGAGGATGATGATTGTTATCCAGGGACTAACATTCCACTTAGCGTTATCTCAGGCGAGTGAGGCAGGCGACTTCTGACCAAGGAGGACCACAAGGAGGGCAAACATGGCTTCTACTTCAAGAGCCTGCGAGGAGGTAGATTTGGAGGACGATGAGGAGGGACCTATTGAGGACTCAGCCTCAGATGAGGAGGATATCCAACTTGACGATGATGATAGTGACGAGGATGCTTTGAGAGATGAGATTTTACTACTCGGCACTGGTGGTGATGATGATGAGGATGATGAGTGATGATGAGTCATTGCTCGATTTCAGACTTTAGTCACTTTACTTTTGAGACTTTTGGCTTTTAATTTGCTTTTATTTAGACTTTTGCGATTGGAGTTTGGACATGTCATGTGTTTGGGGTTTAATCTTTATTGCTTGCTTAGTATCTATAGACTGTTATTATCTATCATGATACTATCTTGCTTTGCTCATTTCTATATACTTGAATATTTTATTTTTATGATAAATTTCTAATAGTTAATATAATGATGATGTTACTAATCAATGTTTTTCTATTGTTGAGCATTATTATACTAGAGACTTGAAAGTTGAAGGAATGGGACAAATAAGGTCTTTTGATAAACAGTGCGTTTTTATTCTTTATAATTATAGTACTTTGTTAATATTATGCAGTTACACATCAATTTCATGTTTAGGCATCAAACATGCATTTGTAGAATTTTTAGATTTTTTTGTAATATTTCTTATTTTTTAGAATATTTAAATATATTTATATTTGACCGCTATTTGACTGTATGCTATTTGCCATGATTTTACCGCTAATAGTTCGCATATTTTAGCGGTACTCGCCAAGAACGCTGACGCGATCCGCTATCAGCAACCTTGATCAAGAGAAAATAGAAATCTACAGTATATGTGCTAATAAAAAAAAAATCAGGAGCAATAAATGGCTAACTTCTATAGTATAAGGGTGTGTCACATGGGTGGCAGGGGACCATACAGCATAGTCATTTGATATTCATGGATTAAGGTGTGTAATCAGTAGGCAAATAAATAGCAATTCAATATGCATGTGTTGTATAATATTATGTAACAGCCAACTTGTACTTCTTTAGCTAATACACGTACACATGTATATGTAAGAAAAGAGACCTCGTAGAGAGTGAATAGGATCAGAGGCAGGCAACACTCAACAGAAATAGGAATAATTGCACATGGGAACAGGATGTCATTTAGGCTGGTGCGATTAAAGTAGCATTTACTCAACAGAAATAGGAATAATACACGTACACAGACCAGTTTGATGATAGGCATTAATGTTGACAAGAGATGTAAATTCTGTTCACAACTAGCAGGAAAGATTAATTAAAACCAAAACTAAAAGACAAAGGAGACGAGATACAGTTCTGAGATCATTTTATCAATTACCCAAAACTAAAATGCTATGGTTAGAGCTTCAAATGGAGAAGTTCACACTTGGATATCTATTTCTACCTATGGTTAGAGCTTCAATTTTGGGTTGGGGTATGATGAATCATGCAAAATTCAGTTGCTCTGTTTGGTGGTAAGTTTGAGCCTAAATAAGAAACTGTCAGTTAGCAAGGAAGAAACAAATATAGGCTACTAAAATGTGAAACATGAGTAGTGTGATAAATAATAAGTTATTTGTTAAAAGCAACCACAGCATCTAGTAACTCATGCAAGAAACATGCACTAATAATTAGTTAAATGAGTCAGTCAAGTCTTACTGTCTTAGAACCTGTGGGAAATTTGCCTATATGATACTCATGTGGTGCATAACCAAATGGGACAGCTGCATATGCTCTTGGTCTGTAACTTTCCGCACATAGTGGTTTTGATATGATCAAGGATTCAAGGGCCAATAACTATATGTTCTGTGGTTTGAGCACCACTAGGAACTGTTCACATCATGTTGATGATATTAGGTGTAATGTTCTAATCAATATGTTCTTAATCTCTTACACATAACAGTTGAAGATAACTGGTCTTAATCTCTTAATGGTTACCAATTGAATTGAAGATAACTGGTCTTATACATTTCCTTTATAAATTATTTGTTCACAGTTCTCTATGCATTCTTTGGCCTCCGACTGCTGTACATTGCTTGGCGATCTGATTCAAAAGCTTCACAAAAGAAGGAAATGGAAGAGGTATATAACTCCTACTTATCAGATGTAGAATTCTTTGTTAAGATTTCCTGTCAATACTTAATATCAGTTAACTCGGCATGGCTAGCTAAACAGTCACATCTCTTGGAACCTAAGGAAGGTCATTGACTCAACCATTGCAGGAGACTCACTAAAGGATGACAAAACTATGATATACTAGTAAAGGGGATCAAATTTTACTATATAAGCAGTCTAGAAGAAAATATAAGTTCTATCAGGAAAAACTATTTCAACAATTGCTGAAATCAAACAGGTAAATTATACATTAAGTCCCTAATACATATATTAGCATATAAATCAATGCTAAGAGATTCAGATATGAAGTGAGTAAATGAAACCAATTAATTTCAAAACCTGGCTGCAACCCTCGTTTTCTGCTACTGAAACCTTTCTTCCTTGAACACCAAGAGGATCTGCACAGATCATCAATACATATTAGGACTAGTACACATAATTAGCAAAAAAACAATTTTGATAAGAGAAAACATGTAAAATGCCGATAACTTTGTAAGAGATAGAATCCTTTCAAGCAAATTTGTCACTGATAGTAATTGCCATAAATTGCAAACCTCATAAACAAACTAAATTCACAAAATGCTCATTCTGAGAATCATTTCACGAACCACCATAAAATAAAAGTAATTCATTCCAAACCTCATGAGACAAACTATGCTCATTCTGAGAATCATTTCACGAACCACCATAAAATAAAAGTAATTCATTCCAAACCTCATGAGACAAACTACATTTTCACAATCATGGTTGTATTCAATCGAACAGCCGAAAAATTTGTCTATATGTTATCATCTAACCCGTCCTTGCAAGAAATGAAAGGTTTTGACTGAAACAAACCTTTGGTGGAATCAACCTGTAGACGATTGAAAGGAGCAGGAGCCGTCGTCGTCGTCGCCGATCAAAGGTGCAGTCGTCGTCGTCGTCGATCGAGGAGCAGTCGTCGCCATCGATCGAGGAGCAAAGCCCTAGAAATTTTTAATGTTTGCCTCTCAGTAAACGTATTAAACAAAAACCCTAGAAAAGTCTCGGGATCGAGAGAGGACCTGGAAAGTACTTGCCGACGATGCGGAGCACGTGGTTGCCGTCGCCGTCGCCAAGGAGAGAGCGGCCGAACCAGTGTTCGTCGCTGTCGCCGTCGTCGTCAATCAAGGAGAGAGCGGCTGTCGTCGTCGTCGATCGAGGAGAGAGCAGCCGTCGTCATCGTCGTCGATCGTGGAGAGAGCGGCCGTCGTTGTCGTCGTCGATCGAGCGAGACGGCGGCGATCTGGGATGAGATCGAAGTGAGATTTGGGGGCGATGGCGACTTGGAGGAGATTTGGAGGCGATGGCGATGGCGATCTATCTCAGGGGCGATTTGAGATGGGGCAACATTTTAAAAAAAAGCGTTGGCAATTACCAACGTTTCTTAAAGCGATGTACTAAAATAGGCAACGTTTCAAAAAAAAAAAAGCGATGTACTAAAATAGACAAACGTAGGTAAATATGTGTAGGTAATTGACCACTTTTTTGTAGTGCTCCTTTCCTCTTTCTTAAAAATGGCATGACCTTCTCTTCTCATCCTTGAGAAGATGAGAGGGAGAGAAATTTTTTTTGGGGTTCTGTAGATAGTTTGCAGTTAGATTTTTTCAATAGAGTTTCACTTCTATTTATAGGGGGCATTCCCACTATCACTCCACCCTAAAAAATCCGCCCATGAAACATATTTTCCTCCTAAAATCTGTACAACAACCCACAATCTCTAACAGTCCACTATCTCAACTTGTTGAGATGATTCTGTTGGTTGATTTGGTCATATTTGACCGGGTCAAATTAATATCTCCCATTTGACCAAATTAATCATGTGATATACCTCTCACTATCCATGAGATCATATGTTTTCCTTACTGCCACTATCCGTGAGTAGTAATTCCTATTTTATTATTCATGAAAATTTACTTGGACTTATTTATTCCTAAGTCCCATCAAACTCACATGTTTGATAAAAGCTTCTGCTGGTATTCCTTTTCTCAAGGAATCAACAATCATACCTGTAGTAGGGATGTAAATCACTTTAAATTCTTCCTTTTCTACAATATCTCGAATATATGGATCTCAATATGTTTTCCTTTGGAGCTATTTGCACCACTATTGATCACGTTAATCGTTGCCTAATTATCACAATAAGTATCAGTAGGTCCTTCTAACAAAGTGAGATCTAGATCAATTAAAAATCATCTTATCCAGACAGCACGTGTGGTTTCCATACTGCAAGTAGATATTCAGCTTCTTGTGTGTATTTAGCAACACACCCTTATTTCTTGCTACTCCAAGAGACAACTCCTCCTTCAAAGTTGAACAAGTGTATCAGATTGGTCTTTCCATCATCTTTATTGTTTGGGTCGAAAGTTGTTTCCATTTGTAAAACTTGAGAAAATTACACTTTTGGTTCTCAGTTACAAAGAAATTTAATAACTCTCTCACAAACTCGAACAAAAGCGCTACAAGTGTAGATCTCCCGCTGTGGGACTTTGCTCGCGTCGGGACGCGTAATCCGTGGACCACCGAAATGATCGTCGAATCGACGGGTTTAGTTGATGCTTCAAAGGAAACAAGAACTTCAAGAAATATCTTAGCAAGGTAAGATATCTACTCTTCTCAAGAATAAGTCAAAGCTTAAACTCGAGGAATCTCCGTATGGATCGTGTTCTTGAACTCCTAAGCTTGGATCTCGATTGCTCCTTTCGATAGTCGACCCCCGCCCAAGTGGGACGAGGAGGGTATTTATAGTCTTTGGGAAGCGTGCCCTCTTGAAACATAAGTGTCATAAGTGCGGGAAATTTGCGATTAGCCCAGCTGACTCGAGCGCCTGTAAGTTCTCATTATGGCGGCGGTGTAAGCTACCTCATTGGTGCGGCGGTATGGCTTTACCTCGTGGCGGCGTGTCGCCTCCGGCTATTGTAACGGTTTTCCTTCTTTTAGGCACGATTAAATGCCTAGAATCACGCCTAGTGGTATCTTCGTGATGTAACCGCACATTAAAGTATTTGAACATCTCTGCGATAAAGTCAAGTGGGCCCCACCGGCATTGATTTAGATCCTTCAAGAGATCGCTTGCATTTCTGTGTTCTCTTTGGCGAGACACAAATAAGTGTCTCGCTATAGCGAGACACATCAAGGTGTCTCGCTTCGTGGTGAGACACACACAAATGTCTCGCTATAGCGAGACACATCAAGGTGTCTCGCCGTGGCGAGACACACACGAAGTGTCTTGATAACGGCGAGACATAAGCAAGTGTCTCGCTCATGGCGAGGCACAAACCGATGTCTCGCCATAGCGAGACACAATCTTCTCATGTGTTGACTTCTTGAGATTTCACGACGCTGTCCTTCGATCTTCTCATAATTTAGTCATATTTGAGATTCTTCAGAATTTTGATGCCTACAGATACCCTCCAAAGTTTTCGGACTCCTCGTATTTTGTCGAAGTGCGGAATACTTTGGATAAGATGCGCCTTACGTTCCAGCGTTGAACTTTGTAGAAGAGGCCCATGTTTTACTTTCTCAAACCACAGTGCGCGAAGTGTGACCATGTTCGAGTTCAATAAGCTGTTGCATTTGTATTTGAATGAATTGAAGCGTCGAAGTCGATTTTGGACTAATCATCTTCCTTTTGAAAGTCACCACTTGGGTTGTAATTGAGATGCCTTGAGAATCATTTAGAGAAAAAGCGTCATCTGGTTTTCTGAACATCAGATTTCCAGGAAAGCTTCTATATGAAATATGGAACCGATTTGTTTTGAATATACGACCTTGAGCCTCGAGTTCTTAGACGGTTTGGAATTGTGTCTTCTCTTGGGGTAAAACTAACCCGTTGTGTCTTCTCTTGGGGCAAAAACGTTGTGTTTTCTCTTGGGGCTCAAACCCGTTGTGTTTTCTCTTGGTAAAACAAACCCGTTATTGAAGTAGACCTCTCATTCATAAAAGGAATCAAGAGGGGATTTTAATTATGGTCCTAACTGTAGGAAGGTTTGACCAGGATAGGAATTTTGAGACAATCCTAACTGTCGGAAGGTTTGATTGCTCAATTTGGAAGTGGACCTCTCGTTCATGGAAGGAATCGAGAGGGGATTTTGACTGTGGTCCTGACTGTAGGAAGGTTTGACCAGGATAGGAATTTTGAGACAATCCTAACTGTCGGAAGGTTTGATCGCTCAATTTGGAAATGGACCTCTCGTTCATGGAAGGAATCGAGAGGGGATTTTGGCCGTGGTCCTAACTGTAGGAAGGTTTGACCTCTCAATTTGGAAGTGGACCTCTCGTTCATGGAAAGAATCGAGAGGGGATTTTTGGCCGTGGTCCTAACTGTAGGAAGGTTTGACCAGGATAGGAATTTTGAGACAATCCTAACTGTAGGAAGGTTTGATTGCTCAACCTGGAAGTGGACCTCTCGTTCATGGATTATCCACCCCCAGCTTTCTTTGCAAAACTGGGCTGCATTCATTTAGAATAGTTTATACTCATATTCCTATTGGAGTAAGAAGGAGGAGCAGTTTAACCTCTTGTACTCATCGGAGGAAGGTATCATTCGGCTTATTTCGGCGTTAAGACGCCGGCTTCAACCAAGGCTTGGATGATGGCCTTGAGAGCCAAGCAATCCTTAGTAGGATGGAGGATCCTTCTGTGGTACGCACAGTATTTAGGGTCCGAAGTCTTGTCAGCCTCCTCCTGATTTATAATCGGAGGCAACTTGATTTTGTTGTTATCAAGGAGGTGTTTGAAGATGATCGGAACTTCTTCGTCTCAAAGAGTATGTCCCGGAATTCGATGAAGTGGCGCATGCTGTTGTTAGTGACGTCTTGACTAACAAAGAATACGCAGATGCCTTTCCTCTATTACGAGAGGAAAAATTTACTGAGGGGTCACCTTTCGCCTTCTTTCAGCTTTCTTCCTTCTCGGAGGAAACGCGCTCGCTTGTTCTCCTCAGATTTTGTGATCTTTCCATGTAGTTGGTGGGATGACCCCCATGACTTCCAATAATTCTATAGAAAGATTGTTGTGGCAAGTCTTCAATATGAACTCTTCAGTGATTGGATCTCTGCAATTCATAGCTTTATTATGAAGCTTAACGAAACAGTCAATTGTCTCTCCACTCTTTCTTTTCATCCAAGAGGGTTCCAATCGAGACTTCGTGTCGCCATCGAAGAAGTTGTTGAGGAACAAGCTTTCCATATCATACCAACAGTTGATGCTACCGGCCTTGAGTCTTCGATACCAATCGAAGGCAGCCCCGCGAAGGGTTCCAACGAATGACCGAATCATCAAAGGCTCGTTTCTCGAAATCACCCCCAAATGTGATTTGAAGTAAATCAGGTGTTGTGTAGGTGACCCTCTCCCGTCAAATGGCGTGAAGTTGATCAAATTGAATTTCGGCGGGTAAGGAATTGAATCCCACTCTCTAGGATACGGACACGGGATACCAGTCCTTTTGACTTCCTGTGTGGACATCAAAGCATTGATTTTATCTTCAAGCTCTTTCATCCTTTCGCCATCATCCTCCCCCTGTTTTGGATTACTTCCAATAGGAAGAATTGGACCATTTCCACCTTGAGCACCGTGATTCTTTGGAGGTTGATCAGCGTAAATGTGTTCATCAATCTCCGAATCGCTGTCTTCGACATTATGGGCATTATGGTGGGTAGCTCCACCTTGTTGACTGGATTCAGGGTGTTGACTGGATCCAGGTTGTGCAACTGTATGGGTTTGCAACTCCCTCATCTGTTGCATGGCTAGCTCCATCTCTGTTCTCATTTCGGCCTTAAGCTCTTCTCTTTGCTTGGCTAAGGCTTCTTGTAACATTTGAGCCAGGACATCGGGAGTAATTGTAAAAGCTTCTCTGGGATGGCGACCAACACTTGACATTGTGTCATCGGAAGCTATCGCCGAATTGTCGTCGGCTTCATCTTCGATGACTCTCCTCATGCGCCCTTCTATAGTCGATCGTTGGGTAGCTCGCAATTGCAATCGAGACATTCTCGAGAAATTGAGACCCAACCTTTCCTCCGTGAGTGAAGTCGATCCGTGATCCGCCGCCGGTCCTTTCCCTTTGTTCACCATGTTGATAGTCACTTCGGGAAACTCATCAAATTGGATGGATGATCTCTTTCTTCTTCGACGTCGTCTTGACTGTGGCTTCAGATCTTCCGTTGCTGACAGGGAAAGCCGTTCGAATACTGAAGCTCTTTGTGGGTGAGCGTTCGACTCAGAACAGGCACATCCTGATAACAGCGTCTTAATCAATTTTGCACACGAGCAAGAACAATCTATTTCATCGATCGTCCTCTTTCGTATGTTGCCCCCACCGATGATGTGGTTGGTGTGGGTTATTACAAATTGCACTTCCACCCCAAGTGTAACGTTGTTCTTAATTGAGGACACGCCTTCTTTGGGGACGCCGACTATTTGACTTGAGAGACAACTTTCGCCGCTTGGCTTCGCTATCCGGTTATTGTATGAATCACGAGGGTCCGGTCATCTCTCGTGATTTTGCGAGTCACTTGCTTCAACTTCTTCTTCTTAGCGGACTTCGTGGACCCCTTGTGGGATGCTCAAACGAGATGCAATTGGAATTCTAGAGACCGAGATATCTCGCCTTGTTCGTGACTCTTCGGACTGGGTAATCCGCTTTCACCGGTACCTTGCCTTTATTTCCGGCCGTGGACCAAGACGACTAAACACCGGTTGACGGATTTCCGGACTTAACGATTGATACCTCAACCGAGAAGTGGAAGAAAGGCGGAAAAGTCCGTTTTGCTAAAGGCGGGGAAACGCCTCTCTGTTGTGGCGGTTCATGTTGTCACCGGTACAGCGATTTACCTTGCCTGCAGCTGATTGGCGGCGCTCGGATCGCCGCTGGCCTTGGCGGCTTCAGTATCTCGGTGAAGGAAGATATCTGGGCGATTTTGAGGTAGACTTTGGGACCCAAACTTTGTGATTTTGAGTCGATTCCACGGTTGATTTCGACTCTGCGCTTTGCGAACAACGGCACGCACCAGCAACGCTGCAGCTTGAGCCGCCGCCCTTCCTGTCAATCGGGTCCTTTTGACGAGAACCCATTCTTCCTGGCGTGAGTGCCGACGGGTTGAAGCGTAGTTTGTTGGCGCTTTGATCATGTGAGTTCGTCTGATAGTGAACTCCATCCGTCGACTCCAGGGCCTTGGCTAATTGACGAGCCATCTTTTGACGTCGTCTCTGACGAGCCCTCTTCGTCAGATCAGTTGAGATCTTGTTAAGAGGGGAATCGCCTCGCCGCAAGCACAAATCAAGGCGCATCACAACAACGAACTTCCTCTTAGGGGATGAGATCCTCCGATGTTTGCGAGGTGAGGAGGACTTCGATGAGGAAGAGGAGAGGTATTCTTCAAACTTGGCTTGATCAAAGAAGTAATCCAATCCATCGACCATGAGGTCGGCTTGATCGCTGCAAGGCTGCGACACAACGATCTCGGGCTCGAGACCGTTGGCTCCCACTGTGGTCGCCATCGTGTTTGGGTCGAAAGTTGTTTCCATTTGTAAAACTTGAGAAAATTACACTTTGGTTCTCGCTACAAAGAAATTTAATAACTCTCACAAACTCAACAAAAGACGCTACAAGTGTAGATCTCCTATTTTCGTGGACTTTGCCTGCGCCGGGACGCGTAATCCATGGACCACCGAAACATCGCCGAATCGACGGGTTTAGTTGATGCTTCGCAAAGGAAACAAGAACTTCAGAAATATCTTAGCAAGGTAAGATATCTACTCTTCTCAAGAATAAGTCAAAGCTTAAACTCGAGGAATCTCCGTATGGATCGTGTTCTTGAACTCCCAAGCTTGGATCTCGATTGCCCTTCGATAGCCGACCTCGCCCAAGTGGACGTAGGAGGATATTTATAGTCTTTGGGAAGCGTGCCCTCTTGAAACATAAGTGTCATAAGTGCGAAATTTGATTAGCGCTTCAGTACCTCGGCGCCAAAAGCTACCTCGCTAGCGTGGCGATGTAGAGTTACCTGTTGGCCCGAAGGCGGTATGAAACTGCCTGTTGGCTGGCGGCGATGTCGCCCATTTGTTGTAGCGGTTTTCCTTCTTTTAGGCGATTAAATGCCTAGAATCCGCGCCTAGTGAAGTATCTTCGCGATGTAACCGCACATTAAAGTATTTGAGCGTCTCTGCTGATAAAGTCAAGTGGGCCCCACCGGCGTGATTTAGATCCTTCAGAGTCGTTTCAAGTATTAGGGTGTCTAGCCTTTGGCGAACACAAATGAATGTCTGCGCTATGGCGGAGACACATCAAATGTCTCGCTTCGTGGTGAGACACACACAAATGTCTGCAGCTAGAGACACATCAAAGTCTGTTCGTGGCGAGACACACCGTGTCATGCTTGGCGAGACATAAGCAAAGTAATGCTCATGGCGAGGCACAAACCGATGTCTCGCCTTGTAGCGAGACACAATCTTCTCATGTGTTGACTTCTTGAGATTTCGGCGGACGTTGTCGCCGATTTTCTCATAATTTAGTCATATTTGAGGTTCTTGACAATTTTGATGCCTACATTTATCCGTCGAAATCGGCATCGAGTAGCAGAAGATCAAGTGAACTAGCTTGGTAAATCAATCGTGAGTCAATGTACCTCGATATACTTCATAATTCTTTTAATAGCTTCCTAATGTCGGTCGGGATTACTTTGATATCAACTAACGGACTTACATCATAAATTAAATCAGTGCGGTGTAAAACATTGCATACATCAAGCTTCTAACCGCTTGAGCAAATAAACATCTAATGCCTTTTTTTCCTCACTAGGGCTTTGCTCCTTACACAATCTCTTTCTCATGACCAGCGAGTTGGTGTCGGATGAAATTCTCCATTCCAAACCTTTTAAGAACTGATCTTAAATATTTTTTGATTTAAACTTAACATTCTAGACTTCTAACTCAAATTATTTCAATTCCAAAACATATGATGCATCTCCCATGTCTTTCATCTCAAACTTTTCGATTGAAATGCGCCTTGATTTTGTTCAACATTTCCATGTCATTTTTGGCGAGCAATATATTATCCACATATAAGGGCCGATTATAAGTAGCTCCCACTTTTCAAGACATATACACAATTATCTAATTTATTTTGGATAAAATCAAATTTGGTGGCGCATCATGAAACTTAAAATCCGTTGTCTAGAAGGCTGTTTTAAACTATATAGAGATTACATTAATATGTAAACATTATGTTCCTATCCTTCCATCGAAGAGATTACATTAATATGTAAACATTATGTTCCTATCCTTCCATCTAAAACCTTTAGATTCTTTATATATCACTTCCTTCAACTCTCCATTGAAATCTTGTTTTAACATCTATTTAGAAAAAATCCAAATCAAGATATGCAACAATAGCCAAAATAATTTCGGTGGATGCAAATTTAGCTATAGGAGAATGTGTCTCCTAAAAGTCTATTCATGCCTTTTGGTTAAAACCCTTAACAACTAACTTGATGTTTTGAATTTATCAATAGACCCATTGACCACAGTGTTTCTTTTAAGCACCTATTTGCATCCTATGGCTTTTCTATTCTCCGAGGATCACATAACTCCCAAACCTTATTCTTTAGTGAAATCAAGTTATTCTCTCATGGCTTCTATCCATAAAGCTAATTTATGTGATTTCATTACATCGAGAGAAGATTAAAGGATCTTATTCTTTTATATTTGTATCTATCAAGAAACAAGATGGCTTACATGAATACGAATAGTAATCATCCATCCATGAATGTTGTGTTCTTGGCATTTTGTTCCTACAACGGTTGATGATGTGCACCATTTTCCACAGTATTTCATCATTTTCAAGCATTGCTTAGATATCACGGATCATTAATGGGAATAATATTGTAATAATTATTATCTATTATAGTTAGAAGTTCTTCCTCTTAAACTCATTCCTCTTCCTCTAGCTTATCTAGAAATGAAGTATTTTACTGGCCCTTTTTCTTAATTGTAGAACTTATAACCTTTTGAGTTTTGAATATCTTGTAAATCTACACTTCAATGTTTAAAGTTCTACAATTAAGAAAAGGGGTCATTGAAAGTAAAAATACTTCATTCTAGATAAGCTAGAGAAGGAATGAGTTTAAGAGGAAGAACTTCTAACTATAATAGATAATGATTATTACAATATTATTCCCATTAATGATCGGATATCAATGCTTGAAAATGATGAAATACACTGTGGAAAATGGTGCACATCATCAACCAGTTGTAGGGAACAAAATGCCAAGAACACAACATTCATGGATGGATGATTACTATTAGTATTCATGTAAGCCATCTTGTTTCTTGATAGATACAAATATAAAAGAATAAGATCCTTTAATCTTCTCGATGTAATGAAATCACATAAATTAGCTTTATGGATAGAAGCCATGAGAGAATAACTTGATTTCACAGAAAAGAATAAGGTTTGGGAGTTATGTGATCTGTTGGAGAATAGAAAAGCCATAGGATGCAAATAGGTGCTTAAAAGAAACACTGTGTCAATGGGTCTATTGATAAATTCAAAACACTGTTAGTTGTTAAGGGTTTTAACCAAAAGGCATGAATAGACTTTTAGGAGACACATTCTCCTATAGCTAAATTTGCATCCACTGAAATTATTTTGGCTATTGTTGCATATCTTGATTTGGATTTTTCTAAATAGATGTTAAAGCAGTATTTCTCAATGGAGAGTTGAAGGAAGTGATATATATCAGCAATCTAAAGGTTTTAGATGGAAGGATAGGAACATAATGTTTACATATTAATGTAATCTTTCGGATGGAAGGATAGGAACATAATGTTTACATATTAATGTAATCTCTATATAGTTTAAAGCAGTCTTCTAGACAACGGTATTTTAAGTTTCATGATCACAGTCACCAAATTTGATTTTATCAAAATAAATTAGATAATTGTGTATATGTCTTGAAAAGTGGGAGCGCGTTTACTATCTGTCCTTATATGTGGATAATATATTGCTCGCCAAAAATGACATGGAAATGTTGAACAAAATCAAGGCGATTTCAGCGAAAAGTTTGAGATGAAAGACATGGGAGATGCATCATATGTTTTGGAATTGAAATAATTTGAGTTAGAAGTCTAGAATGTTAAGTTTAAATCAAAAAAATATTTAAGATCAGTTCTTAAAGGTTTGGAATGGAGAATTTCAATCGACACCAACTCCGTTGGTCATGAGAAAGAGATTGTGTAAGGAGCAAAGCCTAGTGAGGAAAAAAGGCATTAGATGTTTATTTGCTCAAGCGGTTAGAAGCTTGATGTATGCAATGTTTACACGGACTGATTTAATTTATGATGTAAGTCGGTTAGTTGATATCAAAGTAATCGGGACAGTACATTAGGAAGCTATTAAAAGAATTATGAAGTATATCGGAGGTACATTGACTCACAGATTGATTTACCAAGCTAGTTCACTTGATCTTCTCAGTTACTCGATCTTGATTTCGGACGTGATAAATGTAGGCATCAAAATTGCTGAAGAACCTCAAATATGACTAAATTATGAGAAAATCGAAGGACAACGTCGTCGAAATCTCAAGAAGTTTGAGAAGATTATTGTCTCGCTTCTGTCGCGAGACAGGTTTATCTCCGCCATGGCGAGACACTTGCTTATGTCTCGCCGTTAGCAGAGACACTCGTGTGTGTCGCCACGGCGAGACACCTTGATGTCTCACCATTGTTAGCGAGACACTTGTCAATCTCACCACGGCGAGACACCTTGATGTGTCTCGCTATGGCGGAGATAAACCTGTCTCGCGACAGAAGCGAGACAATAATCTTCTCAAACTTCTTGAGATTTCGACGACGTTGTCCTTCGATTTTCTCATAATTTAGTCATATTTGAGGTTCTTCAGCAATTTTTGATGCCTACATTTATCACGTCCGAAATCAGCATCGGAGTAACCGAGAAGATCAAGTGAACTAGCTTGGTAAATCAATCTGTGAGTCAATGTACCTCCGATATACTTCATAATTCTTTTAATAGCTTCCTAATGTACTGGTCCCGGATTACTTTGATATCAACTAACCAGACTTACATCATAAATTAAATCAGGTCTGGTGTAAAACATTGCATACATCAAGCTTCTAACTGCTTGAGCAAATAAACATCTAATGCCTTTTTTTCCTCACTAGGGCTTTGCTCCTTACACAATCTCTTTCTCATGACCAACGGAGTTGGTGTCGGATTGAAATTCTCCATTCCAAACCTTTTAAGAACTGATCTTAAATATTTTTTTTGATTTAAACTTAACATTCTAGACTTCTAACTCAAATTATTTCAATTCCAAAAACATATGATGCATCTCCCATGTCTTTCATCTCAAACTTTTCAGTGAAATCTGCCTTGATTTTGTTCAACATTTCCATGTCATTTTTGGCGAGCAATATATTATCCACATATAAGGACAGTATAGTAAACGCGCTCCCACTTTTCAAGACATATACACAATTATCTAATTTATTTTGATAAAATCAAATTTGGTGACTGTGATCATGAAACTTAAAATACCGTTGTCTAGAAGACTGCTTTAAACTATATAGAGATTACATTAATATGTAAACATTATGTTCCTATCCTTCCATCCGAAAGATTACATTAATATGTAAACATTATGTTCCTATCCTTCCATCTAAAACCTTTAGATTGCTGATATATATCACTTCCTTCAACTCTCCATTGAGAAATACTGCTTTAACATCTATTTAGAAAAATCCAAATCAAGATATGCAACAATAGCCAAAATAATTTCAGTGGATGCAAATTTAGCTATAGGAGAATGTGTCTCCTAAAAGTCTATTCATGCCTTTTGGTTAAAACCCTTAACAACTAACAGTGTTTTGAATTTATCAATAGACCCATTGACACAGTGTTTCTTTTAAGCACCTATTTGCATCCTATGGCTTTTCTATTCTCCAACAGATCACATAACTCCCAAACCTTATTCTTTTCTGTGAAATCAAGTTATTCTCTCATGGCTTCTATCCATAAAGCTAATTTATGTGATTTCATTACATCGAGAAGATTAAAGGATCTTATTCTTTTATATTTGTATCTATCAAGAAACAAGATGGCTTACATGAATACTAATAGTAATCATCCATCCATGAATGTTGTGTTCTTGGCATTTTGTTCCCTACAACTGGTTGATGATGTGCACCATTTTCCACAGTGTATTTCATCATTTTCAAGCATTGATATCCGATCATTAATGGGAATAATATTGTAATAATCATTATCTATTATAGTTAGAAGTTCTTCCTCTTAAACTCATTCCTTCTCTAGCTTATCTAGAATGAAGTATTTTTACTTTCAATGACCCCTTTTTCTTAATTGTAGAACTTTAAACATTGAAGTGTAGATTTACAAGATATTCAAAACTCAAAAGGTTATAAGTTCTACAATTAAGAAAAAGGGCCAGTAAAATACTTCATTTCTAGATAAGCTAGAGGAAGAGGAATGAGTTTAAGAGGAAGAACTTCTAACTATAATAGATAATAATTATTACAATATTATTCCCATTAATGATCCGTGATATCTAAGCAATGCTTGAAAATGATGAAATACTGTGGAAAATGGTGCACATCATCAACCGTTGTAGGAACAAAATGCCAAGAACACAACATTCATGGATGGATGATTACTATTCGTATTCATGTAAGCCATCTTGTTTCTTGATAGATACAAATATAAAAGAATAAGATCCTTTAATCTTCTCTCGATGTAATGAAATCACATAAATTAGCTTTATGGATAGAAGCCATGAGAGAATAACTTGATTTCACTAAAGAATAAGGTTTGGGAGTTATGTGATCCTCGGAGAATAGAAAAGCCATAGGATGCAAATAGGTGCTTAAAAGAAACACTGTGGTCAATGGGTCTATTGATAAATTCAAAACATCAAGTTAGTTGTTAAGGGTTTTAACCAAAAGGCATGAATAGACTTTTAGGAGACACATTCTCCTATAGCTAAATTTGCATCCACCGAAATTATTTTGGCTATTGTTGCATATCTTGATTTGGATTTTTTCTAAATAGATGTTAAAACAAGATTTCAATGGAGAGTTGAAGGAAGTGATATATAAAGAATCTAAAGGTTTTAGATGGAAGGATAGGAACATAATGTTTACATATTAATGTAATCTCTTCGATGGAAGGATAGGAACATAATGTTTACATATTAATGTAATCTCTATATAGTTTAAAACAGCCTTCTAGACAACGGATTTTAAGTTTCATGATGCGCCACCAAATTTGATTTTATCCAAAATAAATTCAGTGGATGCAAATTTAGCTATAGGAGAATGTGTCTCCTAAAAGTCTATTCATGCCTTTTGGTTAAAACCCTTAACAACTAAATGTTGTTTTGAATTTATCAATAGACCCATTGACACAGTGTTTCTTTTAAGCACCTATTTGCATCCTATGGCTTTTCTATTCTCCAGCAGGATCACATAACTCCCAAACCTTATTCTTTTCTGTGAAATCAAGTTATTCTCTCATGGCTTCTATCCATAAAGCTAATTTATGTGATTTCATTACATCAGAGAAGATTAAAGGATCTTATTCTTTTATATTTGTATCTATCAAGAAACAAGATGGCTTACATGAATACGAATAGTAATCATCCATCCATGAATGTTGTGTTCTTGGCATTTTGTTCCCTACAACCGGTTGATGATGTGCACCATTTTCCACAGGTATTTCATCATTTTCAAGCATTGCCGATATCTGGATCATTAATGGGAATAATATTGTAATAATCATTATCTATTATAGTTAGAAGTTCTTCCTCTTAAACTCATTCCTCTTCCTCTAGCTTATCTAGAAATGAAGTATTTTTACTTTCAATGACCCCTTTTTCTTAATTGTAGAACTTATAACCTTTTGAGTTTTCTCAATATCTTGTAAATCTACACTTCAATGTTTTAAAGTTCAACTTATCTCGAGTTAGTATGGAATGAGTACATGGGCTACAGATCCTCACTTCTTGTGATGACTCAAATTAGGTTTTCTCCCATTCCATATCTCATAAGGTATAGATACAACTTACTTGGTGGGAATTCTATTTAAAATATAGTTTGTAGTTAGCAATGCTTCTCTCCAAAATCTTTTGGAGAGATCAGAATGAGATGACATGCATCTAACTATAGCAACAATGTTCTATTCTTTCTTTCAGCAATATCATTCTGTTATGGTGTATGAAAGGCATTGTTGTATGCCTTTTAATTCTATGCTGAATGCAAAACTCTCAAATTCTTTAGACTTATATTCCCCACAACTATCTATTTGCAAAATTTTAATTTTCCTTCCAAGTTGATTTTAACTTCTATTTTATACCTCTTAAAGCATTCAAAGGCTTCCAATATTCTAGAGATAAGATAGACATGTGCTAACTTGAAATAATCATCTACTAAAGTAATAAAATACTCTTTATTACCATGTGTTTTCACACTTAGGAGACCACAAATATCTGACTGTATCAACCCTAAAAGTTCATTTGCTCTTTGTCCGCTAATAAAAGGTTTCCTGGTCATTTTACCTATTAAACAATATTCACATAGTGGCAATTGAATATTAGACAATGCAGTAGTAAGTTCATTCGATAATTTCTTTTATTTTTAAAATACTAGCATGTCTTAGTCTAAAATGTCACAATTTAATTATAAATATAATATAAGTAGCTTAAATGGAAAATTTTATTATCGTAATTATTACAAACCACCAAAGGATGCATAATTCATACTTAGGTACATATTTTTTCATAGTATACACTTTATTATTTTGCCTATAAAACCCTGTTATTGTAGGACCTAATTTCCAACCCTTTCTTCATCAATGTGGGAACATAGATTAGATTGTGCCAAACTCCTGGTGTGTAGAACACGTCTTTGAGGATGAGAACACTGTCCCTAAGGTCCAATCTATACTAATCAATACGTTCCACATCGAGATAGGTACTGCTTCCCATATAAATTCTCTGTTCACACTTCTTCAGCTCGATAAACTCTAAGACTCCATTCTTATCCTTTGTGATATGCCTTGTCGCACTGGAGTCGATCCACCAACTATTGATATCTGTCATCGTAGCATTGCATTTCGTCACATCAACGAATTCTCTTTTGCTGTTACCCCCTATTCTTGATACTTCTAGCCTCCTTTATTCTCTTGCTTTTCACCTTGTGGGTAGGTGGGCCTAAAATCCCCAAACTTCCCACAGTTGTAGCACACTCCGCTGGTTTCTTCTTCTTGGACTGTTGTGATTTTGGTCCTCGTGGTTGTAGTTTGTTAGGGTTAGGGTTTCTATAACTTCTAGCATTATGCCTCTGGCGGACATAATTCATCTCTCGTTGCACTATGTTTAGTTCTTATTCCTTCCTGCTGGCTATTAAGTCATGTTCTATTGCTAAGTGCATTGGAAGATCAATGACAGATTTAATGACAGGGTTCATTTTTAGTGTGGTGGTAGTCACAGCAAGGAAAGGGAGAAGACTATTCAAAATAGTTGCCACTTGCATTCTTTTCGAGATTTTGGTCTCAGCAGTGGATAAATCCTTAGCCATGACAATCATCTCATTAATATGCTCTACAACATTATCTCCCTCTTGTATATGACAAGAATTATACTTATACAAGAGGAGTTGAATATTATTCAGAAGTGGTAACATTTTTTTCTTTTATAGTTTTCCACATGTCCATGAAAATTTTATAAGTTTTAAAAACTTTGATTAAGTTATCCTCCATGAACATGAGCATAAGACTTTTTGCCTTTTTATCTTTTGACTTTCACTGCTCTAACCCTTTCTTTTCTTGGTGTGGATTTATCTTTAAGGGTTGGAGTAGTAGTCTCAATGATATCATCGATATTGTCATGACTATGGGCATATCTTATTTTTCTATGCCACATATCGTAGTTATTACTATTAAATTTATCAATTTTCCTAGTTTTGATAGAACAAGCTTATTAGCCCTTTAGTAGAGAACTAAAACTAAATTTCCAAATTTGAAAAAGATTTCAAATATGTGTACTAATAATAGTACTAAAAATATATATAGATATCTATGTAAAAACAATTTGAAATAAATTAAAATAAACCTGATGGTTGTGAGTTGAGAAAGGAAGCTCTAATTCGAGCGAGATCATCACTTAGTGGTGTTGAACTAAGAAGCACTTGTCAAAGTTAGTTTGGACTGGGTTTGCAGATGATGTGCTACTGTCAAGTTGTGTTGGGTGGGATCTATGAAAAATTGTTCAGACAACTACGACTGGCTAAAAACGAAAGCTAAATTGGGTAAGGAGCCAAAGAATTATTCGGACAACTGCAACTGGCTGAAAACGAAAGCTAAATTGGGTAAGGAGCCAAAGTAAAATTTTCCTTAGGCTTGAATGGCTCTGGCTGAGCTTGAAAAAGAAGTGGAGGTGCCGAAGATAATTTCCCTTGTAGTGGAATAAAAAGATATCTATGGCTAAGAAAGCTTCTCCAGCAAAGAGCTTCTCGATTTTTGTTCAGAAGGGCTCTTTTGAAAGGGAAAAAAAGATGAGGGTTTTTAAAAAAAAAGATAATATAAACAATAAACAAGCTTGCATCAGATGTTAGGGGAGTAGTCAGTTTCCATAAAAAAAGAAATCAAAGAACTTTGGATAATGGAGCAGAGTCACATGAGGTGCTGTTTGAGAGAAAAAATAAAATAAAATAAGAACGTTTTTTAGAAACCAAATTCTGTTGGAGGAGAGAAAAAAATAGGTGGGGGCTTATATCTACCAGATAAAGAGCAGATCTCACTTCTTCTCTATTGGATAAAAGAGATGGGAACAGATCGTAGAGCTCTGATACCAGTGAAAAGATGAGAGGGAGAAAGATATCCTTTTGGGGTTCCGTAGATAGTTTATTTTCAGTGTGATTTTTTCAATAGAGTTTCATCTCTATTTATAGGGCATTCCACTATGACTCCACCCCCAAAAATCTACCCATGAAACAGATTTTCCTTCTAAAATCTATGCAATAACCCACAATCTCTAACAGTCCACTATCTCAATTTGTTGAGATAATTCTGTGGGTTGAATTGGTCATATTTGAACGGGTCAAATTAACAATCCTCAAACATCTAAATCCCATCTCCCTATCTCCAGAACTCCCACCATCTCACTATATCCCTACAAAACAAAGTTACCTCTAGCGTGCATCTTTCTCAAAGTTAAGACTTAGAAACCCCTCTCTCTGTACCAATCTTCCTCATTCAAAAGTGATCAAATATGATAACTCATAATTAAATTTCATATATGTAAGTAGGTGCAATAAGAACCAAAAGTAAAAATAAAAAAAGAAATATTTTCATGAATAGTTAAATCATTTCAACATATGCCCTCATCTTTGAAGTAATATACTTCAATCATGTATATTCTCTTTTCAAGAAATATACCAATTGTAGTTAGTTTTTCCATAAACACAAACTATAAATTTTAATCTTTTGAAGACTTGACAAAGTGGTAATACCCTATAAATTATATCGTTAAATTCATTTCAAACAAATATAAGAAGAAATGAAACAATTAAACTATCATAAAATAATTGTTAAAGTACATGAAAATAGAAATTTCATTTTACATGTCTATTTTTTAATGTAAAGCTTTATGAAATTAGAAGAACTTTATTTCACAATTCTTTAACAAAACTATGAAACCACATGAAAATATAAACTTCACTTCAAATTTTTACTATTAAATGTAAAAGCACGTGGAAACTTAAACCCTATTTACCTATTATACTTGAAATGCAAAGAAAACTACATGAAAAGATGATGATGATGATGATGATGATGTGTGTGTGTGTGTGGACGTCACCCGGTTTCCTAGCCCTGCCAGCAAATGCCTCACCGGACCTAGCCTCGAGCAAAATGCCCTTGGGACGGCTCGAGCAAAATGTCCCTCTCGACTCTACCGGCCTACTAAATTTTTATTTTTAAATTTTTGCAAAAATTGCTAAAGAATTAGATTTTTGTAAAAAAATATTGAATTATAGGAGTAATTAAAATATGAGAAATTTTGACAAAATTCTATCTTATTATTAATCACTTGTAATTATAGAATTTACAAGGTTCATAGAAATTAAAATAATAAAAATAAATTCTTTATTATTAATCACTAATAATTATAATTTTTGGAAATTGTCCCATCACAATAGATGAATATATCCCGTAGGTTGGCACCTACTCATCTATATCACTATCATTTGCAACTCTTTCCAAAATAATTTATCACAGATTTACAGTAAAAAATAAAATTATAAATTACAAATAACTTTCAACTCTTTGTCTCCTATCATCAACTCATTAAGTCTATCTTCACTACTAGCTATCCGGTCGATGCATTGAGTTCTCTTCTCGTACCTCCACCAATCTTGTAGGCACATTACCACTTGTACGGTAGATGGATCCAGTGATGTTCTGTGATCGTCGATCAAACGTCCCGATGTGTTAAAGGTGGATTCCAAAGCTACGGTAGAAATCTGCACTGTTAGTAAGTCACGAGCCATGATGGAAAGTATAGGATATGAAACTGTTCCATATACTCTCCACCATTGCAAAATATTAAAATCAATATTGTTTTGAGGTTTGACTAAAGGTGCAGCTAAATATTATTCAATTTCAGAAATTTTCCTTGTTGATCCTTATCCACGGCTACTACCCATACCTGTTAGCCTCTCTATCATCGATTGCCTATCAAAAAGCTTACCTTCACCCCGTCTAGAGCTTGTAGAACCTGTTGGTTGAGGTGTACTTACACCATATCTACCTGCATACTCATCAAATAATTTTTGAAAATAATATTTAATAGTGTTATGATGAGTAATAGTAGTAATAGTTTGATCGCTATCCGCTTCTATTACCATGTTCTAATACAAAGAATTCAATAAATTTTGGAGGCCAATATCCTTCAAGCATGGATAAATAAGAATCCCCAAACCAAAAATAATAGGAATAGGTCCAAAATACTTTTAGATTTGCTTTCCATTTCAAAAATCTTGTCCGAAAAATAATTATCCATGCGATATGTATTAAAAAAGTTTAAATATTTAAAACTTGTATAGCGGCTTGAGTAAATATTGGATAATAACAACCAGATAATAACATAGTAGCTTCATAAAAACTTGTAGCCTCTCATTCACGAACTTATAATTACCCATTCATCATCGGTTATTCTACACATATTACTAGAACTAGATGCAGAGCTAGAACTAGAACTATAGAAAGTAATAAAATTATTTATAATTTCTTTATACTCTATTGCTACATTTAACATTGCATAGGTGAAATTTCACTTGTGGTCAACATCTTTTAGAATTAACTTAGATTTTACATTTTTTTCTTCTACACAATTATTTTCCTCTTTTAAGTCTTCGTTCGAAGCATTATGAGCATAAGCTATAAACCTAACATTTTCTATCAGTGGTTTAATTTCATCAAATATGCTTTGAACAATTAAATTTAAAATATGACATGTGCATCTAATATGAAAAATATCACTCTAGCATGGCAATAGCAAAGATGATTTGGTAACATTATTATTACTTGCATTATCTAGTGAAAGAGAAAATATTTTTTCAAAAATTTCTAATTTTAAAAGTTCATCCATTATTATTAACAATATTTACACCAGTGTGTGAATCTTCAAATGAAATAAAGAAATAACTCTTTCAAACATTTACCAAATGTTATCAATCCAGTGTGTTGTGATACATAAATAGCCACTTTGTGCTCTAGATGTCTAAATATCAAAAGTTAGAGAAAATTTGAGTTTAAGCTTTGAAAATAAGAAATTATTTTATTTTTTCCTCGTGATAATATTTCAAAATATCCGTTGATAAGTTTGACTAATTTTTTTGAAATATGGGATAAAACTATCTCTAATCATATTCTCAAATTCATCATCTTCTACTAATTTAAAAGGAAGGTTTTTAAGAATAATAAATCTGATAACGTATTTCCTAGCTTTAATTGTGTCGTAGTTCTATGAACCGAGGCTACTGGAGGAAGATGATTGAGGGAGTAGAGATTGGCGGATGTCACCTTGAGACATTGCTTACGCTCTGTTATATTTTTCCAAATGACATTTGAGGTGGTTAGTGCCACTCTTATGATAAACTTAAAGATATAGCCGCTGATTATCACATTTTAATTACATTTTTATACCCTTATTACCTATGTTATATGAATAACGATATTACTAATAATCATTTTTATCTTATTTTGCAGGCTAATAAAGAAATAATGAATAAAAGCCCAAATGACTCAAATTCTCTGAATTTCTACCAAATTTTGAAGCCCAAATCTGAAGACAAACAAAGGCCCAAGATACCAAATTGATCCAAGAGAAATTCGTGAAGAAAAATCAAGAAAAGACAAATTCGGTTGGAAACCAATCGGTTGACTAACGGTTATTAACCGATCGCCAACCGATCGGTTTGCAATGCATTCCATTAATGGTGGATTTCTCTTCCTTTTGGCTAAGTTTGATCCAATGGTTCACATCAACTTGGGCTATAAATAGGGGTGAATCTTGAGGGTTTTGAGTGTGAAATATTTTGTAAAACTCCATTTGGAGAGGAGGGTTACTCTTAATTGAGGAGACCTTCCAAAATTATAACTTTTGTTACACAATAAATGAAATTTTTCACCTTCAATTTCCTTTCTCTTCTTCTAATCCAAGGACCAAAAGGAGGATTAGATTAAGATCGAGTTGTTGGTTTTCCTTTTATTTCTTTTTCATTTTCTTTCTTGTTCATTTAATTGCTTTGTAGCTTAGATTTACTTTCATGCAATTTAATTTCATGCAATTTACTTTCATGCAATTTACTTTCATGCAATGTATTTAATTTTGTATTTACTTTCTAGAATAGATTTTCTTTTCTTTAATTCACCTTGAGGCTAGAACCCTCTAGGGAATTACCCTTTTCTAAGTGTGGAGCTAATACTTGTGGGATCCCTAGAGATTGTTTGAAACTAGCTAACAAATCCAACTCATTCTTGTGAGATTGAGATAAGCTAAGTGGATCTACTCTAGATTCCTCATATCTTTAATTAATCCTCCATACTTTACCTTCTTTATTTTCCTCTTATCCTTGCTTTTCATTTGTTTGTTATTTTCCTTTATTCTTGATTCTTGATTTCATTGATTTTTACTTCTCTCTCAATCTCATATTCCTCCATGTGCATATAATCTCAAACCTAGTTTTGTTATTATGTGCATATAACCACAACCACATTCTCAACTTTATTTTCTCCTCTTTTGCACATAATCCACAACCACTCTCTCTAGCCTCTTCACCACCACTTTCACCATTTTCTCACTTTCATTTTATTTGAATAACTCCTAAATGTCATGCGCATAATTTGAGAACCAAAACTTGAACAAAACTCTTCCTACTTCCCGTTCCTCGTGGGATCGATAATCTTTTATACTATAACTTGATAAAGGTTGTATACTTGCAACTAAGGTAATCACTCAAAATATCACCATCAAGTTTTTGGCGCCGTTGCCGGGGAACGGTGCATAAGTAGGATTTTGATTAACTTTGGTTCCTTATTTTGTGTGTTTTCTTTTGTGTAGGAACTTGAAGCTTGAAGATCAATAGTTGAAGAATCAAGATTGAAGATTTGCCTCCAACGAGGCTTTGAATAGCGATTGCGTGGGTAACTCTTCTTTCTAGTATTCTCAATTCCACCATTTAGATAGTTCATTCACATTAGAGACAATTAGAAAAAAAAATAAAATAAAAAAAAAAGATTTTTACCCTTGTCGACCCTAATAAACTTCATTTCTTTGATTGTCGACTATAATAAAAAAAAAATAAAAAGATTTTTATTTTTTGCATCCTTTTTAGTTGCTTTTAATTCCTAGGGTTGCATTTCATATAATAGTAGGAATTCACCAAGTGATTTGAGCATCTTGATTTGGCATACACTTGAAAATATCTTAAGGGCAAAACCCATTAATCAAGATAAGGTGAGGGATTTCATCACCCTTTCCTTAGCCCAAAAATCACTAATTCCTCACTACACATACCCAAGCCTCTTAAAACTGATTAGACGTTGGCCCCTAAGGATTCGAGCTCATTAAGGAACAAGAAATCCTTAAGTGAACCGGTCCAAGTTTATCTGGATTAATTGGTGTCTAAGGCAAGGTTTAGGGGTTGCGTAAGGCGCTCCGAAAGGAAAGAGGTACTTAATTAATCTTTGATCTCCCTCTAGTACTATCCTTACCTGGCTAATTATCCAAGTAAACTTTGATCTTTTCACTAAGGGAATACGCACATTTGGCCTTATGGGTGAGAAGTTTGCCGTGTTGATCCCTGGTTACTTCTATCTTCTCAAAGAAAGCCCACACTTCGGATCTCAGCCTTTTAGGAGCTCTAGGTGTTGGATCATCGCCGTTGGATTCAGGATCAACATCGGTAGTAGGAGGAGTAGTTGTAGGACTCATTTCGGGAGTTGGATTTTGGCCTTCATAATCGGAGGAGGAAGCCATTGAAATTAGAGAATTAGAGAGTATTAGAAAGTATAAGAGAGAATAAGAGAGTATAATACTATATTAGAGAGAATAAGAGAGTACTAGAGAGAAGTAGATGAGTTTTGGATGAGAAAAATAAATGAAAACCCCCTCTATTTATAGAGGCAGCCCCCTAGCCCAATGATCAAAATACCCTCAAATTTGATCTTTTTTGACCGTTTTTAGAGTATTTTGGTTATTTGACCAAAAATCATCATTGTAGGCCATTTATTCTGCCCAACCTAGGTCGGGTCCTCTCAACTGCCAGCAAACCCGTCCTGGCTAGAAAAATAGCAGCTAGATGGGCTCTCGAGTCCTACCGACCCTTTCTAATGGTTAATTAGCCGTTACTGGCTCCCTAGTTTGGTCCAGGTCCAAGCCTCCTGACTCGGTTTTAGCATGGCACTGGAAGGGCTCGCCGGGTCAGCCTGACTCTCACAACCAACCCGGACCTGGGCCCAGAGCTCGATTTTCTAGACTATTCCTAGGTCCGGGCCTGACCCGGGCCCGACCGGTCCAGCAGCCCAATTGGATAGCCATATATATATATATATATATATATATATATATATATATATATATATATATATATATATATATATATATATATATATATATATATATCGAGAGAGAGAGAGAGAGGGGGAGGGGAGAGGGAGAGGGGGAGAGAGAGAGAGAGAGAGAGAGAGAGAGAGAGAGAGAGAGAGAGAGAGAGAGAGAAATGGATATGTTTGATACCAAACATAAACTTAGTACTTAGTAGTGAGGTGACTTATTTTCATCCACTCATTCAAATGGTCCCCACTTGAAAATAACCACCCCTTAATTATCCAACCTATATGCCCCAATGTGAATGCGGTCCCCCCTTCAAATAATTGGATGGGAATGAGCCATACCAAGCATCAAGTTAATACTTAGTACCAAGCATACACATATTCCTATAAACCCAAAATTTGACCCTCATTTATCAAAAAATCCATTAAGTTCCATCTAAACCTATAAACCCAAAATGCCCACACCCATTTACTTTTAAATCCATTTTCCATTAAACTATGTAATTTTTTACAGTATTTCAAGAAATACCAAAACTACCCTTGACCCATACTATCAAAATCCTAAATCTCTCTCTCGTTCCCCTAAAATTCCCTAAATGCTCCCATCTATCCCTGAATCTCTACCTCTGACCCTAAAATTTTGAAGGTTTTTAGCCTAAATCGAGTTGTCGTTCTCCTCCACTATAAATTAGTCGAAGCCCACTAGCGAGACATAGAGTTGCCATCTTGGTCAGCCCAATTACTTGAAGCCCTAGCCCCGAGTTCATTTTGGAGTCATCATTGTCCGCAAATCCTCAAAGAGGTAGTCTGAAATTGACTTGCGGTGGTCGTTTCTCTCAAATCCTAATAGCCCTAGCCCCAAATACTCGAAGTATTACCCCCAAATCCCCTTTAATGCAATGACAGTTTCTAACAAAGTGATGGGGTCGACATCCAGAAGTTCTTCAAAAGCAATAAAATTTTCCTCCTCTACATGCAAGAAATCTTCTTCTTCGTAAGTAAATTTTTTAGAATTTTGTGTTTTATTTAACTTTTTTTAATGGTTTTAGCAAAAATACATAGAGGACGAGGAAAATGATGATTATTAAGGAATTACAATACTTTTTAGATCATGAGCTTATAAAGGAATCACAATACTTGTATATTTTATATCTCTTTATCAAATTTCTGTAACTCTTGATCTAGAAAGTTGAAAAATTGATTTAACCAAAAACATGATTGTGAAATTACAAACAAATTGAAACATAAATATGATTAGTTACTTTGTGAAATGACATGTGTCACTCTGAGCACTTCACAAGATGTACTACTATGAGCATGTTGCTAAATATACTGTTATAGCCAGTTACAAAATGAAAAATAAACTACCAACAATAGTAGATCCTGAATAACACAATGTGACAAGTATCAATTGGCGATCGGTTGCATACATGTTCGACGATTGTGACCATACTCCTTGTATCTACTATGCTTCATGACTTTTCTAGGATTCAAAACAGAAGTGGTTCTCTTTGTTTTTGGCCTGCCTCACTGAAGTGAGGTCAAAGGTGGTCAAATCACTATATTCTCATCGGTAACAATGGGCCTATTGATATGAAAAATTGAATATATAGGTAAAGAATAACACTTGCGGTACGTCTCCATGCAAAAATAGTTGACAATATATGAATATAGAACTTGAACTTTATACATGATTACTCAGTTGCATGTTTGCAAGGCAATCCAAGACCTTGCCATTAACGACAACTACATGTACGGTCCTCCATATTGACTTTAACATATGGGCAGTCCATAACTTGATACAAATTTAATGTAGAAGGCACAACAGAAAGACAATGAGGTCCTTCATTAATTAGGATGAGGTGCTCCTCTACACTAGGAAAAAGTGTCATAGTCCATTAGCTTGATTCCTCATGTCTATCATAGCTCATCTTCATCATTTTTACCCAAATGTGATCAAGAAGTTCCAGTATTTGTAAGAAACGAGCTTCATTAATCCATGCATTGAAGGACTCGGCAATGTTAGACGTTAACCAACCATATCTGCAAAAAGTAGACAATATTTTTAGAACATAGGATATCGCTCAATTACATAAATATTCTAATATTGTGTTGAAATATTCAAGTAATGTGGTTAAAATTACTCCACTATAAATATAAATGAAAGAATCTATTTTAACAAGAGTTAGTTACACATTACCTCTTCCCAGGAAAAGAGCAATTAGCCCATTTCTCTGGGGCTCATCCTCAACATTTCATTATAAGTGATTTTTTATTTTTTCTGTAGCTCTTTGCACTTAATATGATAAGCTTGCAACATGCATGCATAAGCGGCTTTCTTCATAATTTGCACGCATTCATCCCTTAGAGGTGCTGCAAGCCCTTTCTTTGAAAGGTTATTCTTGAAATTAGCCATCAAATAATGGATGCAATATGAATGATATGACCAAAGAAAATAATTCTTAACATAGTTTTGAAGGCCTTTATCACGGTCAGAGATAATAACCAACTCGTCATCTGGACCTCTATGTTAAATAGGATGTCTCATATGCATTCCAAAAATCACTCCTAATTGCTTTCATTCTTAGTCCACAAATGCAAATAGCTATCGGAAATATCCTTCCATCTTCATTAAGAGCAGTAGTAGCAAGAAGAGTACCTCTATACCTATCCAAAAGGTTTGTACCATCCAAAAATAAAATAGGTCTGCATCCATCCATAAAAACATTCCAACAAGCGTAGTACAAAATGAATAATCTAGTAAACCTTCCATCCTCATGCTCTAACTAAAAGGCTAATCCCAGGTTCATTTCCATAACTTTCTCCTTGTACCATCTAAGTAGGCCGTACAAGTATTGTGCCGATCCATATAGATATTATTGAGCGAGCTCCCTCCCTGCCAAATTCTATGATATGGGATTTCTACACAACATTTCCTATCAAGCTTTTTTTTTAGATCAATTGTGCGGTAGGTGGGTTGATTTTTCAATATTGTTTTCACTTGTCTAGCTGCCCACTTTCGAGATGATCGGGGATGACCCTTCTCCCCTACGCCTCTGCCAAGGCAACTGTGTGCACCACTAATATTTTTAACATAGAATCGTCCACTACATACTCGTCGAATACAATGAACCCATCATTCACAATTTAGAACCTTGCAACTCACACTCACTCTGCTAGGTTCATTCTTCAAGAATCTATAGTCAAAACCTAGTGCAACGGAATAATATCTTAACTCTGGCTCAACTGTACAATGTTATTTAATTCTTGACCAACACTTCTAATTACATGATACCATGAGATAGGAATCTGACGACTTAAACTTATAAATGGTTAAAATATATTATATCCAGGCCAATGTTCAGCTTGGATTTAAGAAGTGAACGCCCATGGGCTAAACACTTCAAATGGGCCTAAAGTCAAGCCCACAACAGGCTTTAGCGAAGCTTGCCCAAACAAGTATGCGAACATCGCCATACAGCCCACTTCGGCTTAGTCTAAACAAGTCAAAATTGAGCCATGTGAAGTTCGCTATTTGATGTCAGTGAACTCTGCCACAGCCACCCACGTGGACCACGTCACCCGCGATTCAGAAGTGATGGCCCACCCACGTCCAAGTGAGCCTCACCCAAACACTTTCAGCGAGCTTTGCCAACCAATTAATCATTGAACTTCGCCAATCAGACGTTTGAGAGCTATTCTCAAGGGGATAATTGCTCTCCCATTATCTCTCTCTCTCTCTCTCTCAGCCTATAAGAGGAGGAGGAGATTGTTCATTCAAATGATCACCAACCAAGAGATCGAACACCCCCATACACGCGTGTAATTAACCTTTTCTCTCTTTCTTTCTGATATTTGGTTCCAAGAGAAGATTGAGCTATCTTTTAAGCAACTAAATCAGAGATCAACAGCAAGAGACTCATCATCTTAGTCAGATTGTCAATAGAGTACAAGATCGATGCTCCATCGGCACACGTAAAAGGACCCAGGAAATATAAATTTTCCTTGTTTATCTTTGAATTGTAATCTGTATCAACTATAGTTCAAAGACTCAAAATAGAATGGTGACTCCACTGGGGACTACTTTCTCCTCTGATGAGAAAATTGTGTCGCAGTCTGACACTAAGACCCTTAGGTCTTTTGCTGAATCGCTGGTCATAAAATTTAACCAAGTGAAGTTCAAGGAATTCATTTCCTCGAACTGATCATTGACGACAACTGTGAGGAGTTGTCACCAAATTCACTGCAATGTGAACCTAGGGTCTAAATCGACCACCGCATGTGTAAAGGCGACCTTTGCCAAAGATGGTTTGAGCTTCGCTGGAAGCCAAACGAACTTCACCCAGAGTGAAGAAATATCGACCTTCACCTCGATCGAAGGTCAAGATGTTCTCACGTATTCTAATTTTGGACATCCGTCCACAACTCCCTTGGGTGTTTGATTCAAAGCTTCTCGCTATGCTTGCTATGCTTCCTCGACAGAAGCAAAGAATGAGGGTAACCCCTTATCCAAATTCCCACAAGGGAATGACATCACCTTTGGTAATTCATTTGAGCCCGCTAGGCGAAGGTCAGGTCAACATTGTCATAGGCGACGTTCGCATGCCAAGGCCCAAAGTGGTGAAGTTGGCTCAAATCAACTTGGAACTCCTGGTGATCTGAGAGAGTTCCTATCTTTAAAGAGAACTCACCAATATCAGTATTGTGCGACCCTCAGGGATGTAGTCACGACAGTTCAAAAGAATTGCCAATGCAAAACTATTCCTGAAAAGAAATTAGTATTAATCATCTTAGTCACAATCCCGAGCCTTCAGAGGCCAGGATTAGAAGACGACGACGTACCTGAAAAGATAAACTCCAAGAATTCACAGTCAATATGACTAGTATAATCTCTAGAGATGAGGAGGAAGATGCGAATAGCCCATCTGACCCAAGATACTCTCCTGACATTGGGAGCATATTGCTAGAGACTGACGGTGTGTACCGCCACACCAGATAAAGACAAAGAACTGCGATCCCCTTTGACTATTCCCTCCTCCAAACACGAGTGCTGCGGGCTCCGTCTCAAGTCGACTAGCCCATTGCTGGTGACGCTAATTTTGCCATAGCATCAAATATCACTCCTAGCTCGAGTCAAGAACAACAATGAGCTATAGATATGACGGAGTGAGAAGATCTTCTCTAACAAATGGAAGCTCAAAGAAAAGCTTATGAAGAGCGATTCGAACGATTGGAAACGATGATAGGTCAGCTCATGACAACCTCTCAACCTCATCCGAGCACTTCAAAGGGGAAACGACCAATTATCGAATTTTTTCCAGAAAAAGAATAAACGCATCAAGAAGATGCAGATTCTGATCATTTAGGATCAGAAACATCGGCGCCTCCTAAGCCAAGTCAGAAGGGAAAGGTCCTCGAGGACCTCTAAAAATAACTCAACACTCTTTCTCAGTGAACTGAGCTGAAGAAGGTTGGAATCACCTGACCTTATCCCATCGAGTGAGACATGGTTCCCTACCCGATGAAGTTTAAGCCGCCGACGTTGCATACGTTTGATGGCAAAGTTCTCTGAACCAGTACATCTACTACTTCTATCAACAAACTGAAAATGTGGTGGGTAATGTCATCATTAAGGCGTGAATTTTCATTGGCACCCTTCAGGGGGTAGCCTTTGACTAGTTTCAGAATCTGCCTGGGGGATCAATCAAGTTCTGGGCTGATCTAGAATCTAAGTTCCTCTCACAATTCAATGAGGAACAATTAGATGTTACCATGGCCAAACTCCTCTCTGAAAAGCAAAGAGAAAATGAGACGGTTAGGGAATTTATCGAGCGATTCCGCAATATGACATTACGGTGTCGAGATATGCCATTGCGGATGCTACTCCAAACTTGTCGGCATAATTTCGTGGGTCGTGTAAAAGCTTATATGGACGTTGTCATGGCCTATACATAGAAGGACTTAATGGAACAAGCTGAAATAGTAGAAAAATCATTAGAACGCTTCAACAAGTTCAAGCCCTGTACCAATTTTAGATGTAACAAAGGCAAACAAGGGCAGTCCTCCCAACCGAAAGCCAAGGAGACTTTCACGGTCAAGGTTAAGAAACCCGACAGCCAGAAGAGGGAATCAAGGAAGAACTTTTAGCGCTACTACTCCTTCAACAAGGGTAACCGGCTAAAGCTTTTTGAAGCCCAGCGCCCTAAAAAAATCGAAAAGACTGACAATCCTAACTACTGTCTTTACCATAGAATGTTGGCATACCAGATGAAGAACTGTTACATCCTTAAGGATAAAATACAGATCTTTGTCGAGTCAAGAATCCTCAAGCTCAAGCCTGAGTAAAAAAAAAGTCACTGCCAACATGGTGACTCTTTAATTTGGCTCCATGCCAGAAATTCAGGCTCAAGACGGAGTTGTCCCCATCCCCACTGCAAGGATGGAAGTGATCAATCATGACCAATAAAACCAACAAAGCCAAGACTTGGTCTCTCTTACTACAGCAAGAGGAGAAATAATGTGGGTATATCTCGACCTTCTCCAAGATGAACATTGGACTCTTTCGAAGTCTAAGTCAAACGGCAAACGCAAGATGAAGTCTTGCAATGTCATCTCCGCAATCATTAGAGAGGAATCTCTATGAGTCTCTTCACTCACTGACTCAGAGGAAGAGAAAATTATCATGACGTGGACAATGTCCGGCCTAGACTATTTGAAGAACTATGATCTGCTAGGACCCTCCAAGCAACCCAAACCGACCAAGCAAAAAAGACTCGGTTTGACAAGGTATTGCAGCGTCCCTCAGACGATCCTAAAGCCCCTTTTCTATATGATATCATGATCTAGTTAGCCAATATCTCGGCTCGTATAACCTTATTTAAATTTTTACGTTTGTCTAAGGAAATGAAGGAGGCTTTGAAAGAAGCTCTGAACGACAGTGAGGTATTCCTTACCCACATGTCCGAGCCACCAAAGGAGGAAGAACATAGGTAGTGCTATCAATGTCAATGACAGGCACATTGTATCACCTTCACTCCAGATGATATGCTCATCAAAGACCATCATCACGACCGACCCCTTTACTATACTAGGTATGTGGGATCGATGAAGGTCGAGAGGATTCACATCGACCCAGGCTCTGCTTTTGAGCATAATCCCACAGAGACTCTTGAGCTTTCTGGGTATTCCCCTTCACAAGCTCTCAAGGACTATCACCACCATCTTCAGTTTCAACTCCAGCAGTAGCCGATCTCTTGGGAAGATCTGACTTAAATGTCAGATTGGCAATTTAAATACAGAAGTGACTTGTTATGTTATCGATATCGAAACACCCTACAACATTCTCCGCAGACGACCATGAATCTATTCCAACATGATCATCCCATCAACACTTCATCAATGCTTCAAGTGCATCGATGAGCTGGGGTTCCATAAAAGGTCGATACTAAAAAGCATCCCTTTAAGGGGGTGGAGAATTACGTAACCGACTCTCTCTTGTATGATGATAATCATACAATCGAGATTGCTCTTCCCAATGATGAAGACAACGGTAATGAAGCGAACAATGAGCCAGATTCAAACGATGATCCGATCTGGGAAATGAAACCACTTGTAATTACCCTCGAGAAACTATGTACCAACCAGTCAACTGAAAATTGGGGCGACTGGATCTTTAATGAAGTCGAGTTTGCTTATGACTATTCTTTAGACTCTGAGTATGAAAGATCAAGAGTCGAAGCTCTGATGTCTAGGCTAGCTTTAGAACCAACTCTGTACATGCCTATAAATGAGTCTTACCCTACTCATAAGCAGCTAGGTGACTTAGAGGATGCTACCTTCACAGTCCAAGCTAAACGGGGTGCTTGAAATCCTATTGTCTTTGGAAAACTCGAGCCGCGACCATACTTATCAAGCTCGGATGAGGAAGTCAAAGAAGTTCCAAAGTTCTCTCGCTACAACCAGCAATCTCAGCCTATAATGGCAACAATGGGGTATGACTTTCCTCTAAAATAAGGATTTAATTTCAATCAAGGATCGAGAGTTCCAGCAATCGAACTTGGGTACATTTCTTCTGAAGTCGAGTCGCAAATAGGTCCAGCATCTGACAATTTCCTGAGTAGCTCTTTAGGCATGTCTAGCTAGGATTCCAACGTCAGTATCGGAGCCATGTTCAATGAATTCACGATTAACATAGTTTCGTACAGTTTAACCATGGATCTTGATGAATCCGAAGTGTTTGAAGATCCTGATGATGATCCCTGGGTGAAACATCTTGGGAAATAGTGGGAGTCGTGCTTTAAAATTAGCGAACTACACACTGAAGATAAAGTGATCCAAGTCAACATAGGCAATGAAGCCAAGTGATCCAAGTCATCATAGGCGATGAAGCCAATCCCAAACCTATCTTCATCAGTGAGAGTTAATCATTCACTAAAAAAGAAGAACTCATAAGTCTCCTTTGAGAGTACATTGACATCTTCGCCTGGAGTTACGAAGACATGCCTGGGTTGGATCCTAATGTGGCCATACATCGCCTTAATATTGACCCCAACGTTAAGCCGGTCAAGCAGTAACAACGACGCTTCCGTCCCGAGTTGATGGAGCAGATGGAGAAAGAAATATGCAAACTCATCGAATGCAGGTTTATCCATAAAGAACAACATCCGGATTGGCTGGCCAACATTATTGTGGTAACAAAAAAGAATGGCAAAATTCAGATCTGTATTGACTTCTGGGATCTTAATCTTACTTGCCCAAAGGATGAATTCCCTCTCCCTATCACGGATGTCATGGTATACAATACATGCGGGTTTGAGAGGATGTCATTCATGGATGGTTTTTTTGGATACAATCAAATCAAGATGATCAGAAGCACATAGCTTTCAAGACACCCTTAGGGGTATTCTGTTATACAGTAATTCCCTTTGGTCTAAAAAATACTGGAGCAACTTATCAATGCACGATAAATATGATTTTTGGTGAACATTTGTGCAAGACGGTGGAGTGCTACGTCGATGACCACGCAATCACGAGTCATCATAAACATCATCATGTCAATGACTTGAAGATCGTGTTCAAAATCATGAGAAAACATTAACTCAAGATGAACCCAACCAAGTCTTTCCTGGGGGTATCATTAGGAAAATTCCTGGGATTTATAGTAGCATCCAAAAGGATACACGTTGACCTTGAAAAAGTGAAAGCCATCCAAGAGATGCCATCTCCGAGGAATCTCAAAGAACTCAGAGGCTTATAAGGATGATTAGCCTACATCCTCAGATTTTTATCCAACCTATCTGGAAAATGCTAACCCTTTCAAAGGCTGATGAAGAAGGGCGTTTCGTTTGTTTGGAGCACTGCTTGTCAAAGAGCTTTTGATGAGATCAAGAATTATCTCACGAAGTCACCTGTCTTAGCCGCACTGGTTTCAGGTTAACCTTTCTTAATCTATGTCAGGGTGATGGATCACTTTCTAGGAGCACTTCTTGCTCAAACATATAACGATGGCCATGAGCAAGCCATTTATTACGTCAGCAGGACTATGATTGGTGCAGAGCATCATCGCAATCCGATCGAAAAAGAATGTCTAGCATTGGTTTTTACGGATACTTGATTCGTCAATCTATTCACATCATTTCAAGAGTCAATTCTCTATAGATACTCATGGCGAAACCCGGATCACTGAACTCCATGTTAGCCAAATGGGCAATACTGCTTTCACAGTATGACATGACATTTGTGCCACAGAAAGCAGTTAAAGGCCAGGTAATAGCCAATTTCTTGGCAGATCATCCCATCTCTGAATCTTCTAAACTCTACGAAGACATCCCAGTTAAGGTTTTTGAGTCGAATGTTGCCTCGGATCACCAAGTGTGGTAACTTTACTTTGACGGCGCATCAAGACGCAACCACAAAGGAGCAATTATCGCAGAGTGGGGATAGTGCTGATTGATCCCCACAGAAACATCCTCCCTCGGGCTTATTCATTGACCAAGCCATGCTCCAATAACGTAGCTGAGTATAATGCCCTTATAATTGATTTGCAACTTGCTCAAGATATGGGTGTCAAATACCTTGAAGCCTATGGTGATTTTAAATTGATCATCAACCAGATCAAAGGAGAATATGAGGTCTGCCACGACGACCTTATACCCTACCATGAAGCGGCAATGAGGCTTGCTCATTCATTTGAAGGTTTCTACATCAGTTATGTAGCTCGTCTCGAAAACACTCATGTGGATGCTTTGGCGCCCCTTGTAGCCACTATTGCCTTGACTCCCAAGTCTACTAGGCGCATCACAGTAGCTAGCCATTAATTATGCTCCCCAAAGCAAATCCTGAAAGCTAACGAAGTGCATATCATGCCAACTCACTTTGAATCTAATGATTGGCGTTTCCCGATCAATGATTATGTCTTGCATGGAATACTACCGGATAATCCGAAGCAATCAACCTCCATCCAAAGAAGGGCTTCATGCTTCTTCTATGATTATGCTATGCAGACTTTATATCGTTGATCATTCGACGGTGTGTTGCTCCGATGCTTATCACTAAGTGAAACTCGAGAAGTACTCAAGGAAGCTCACGAAGGAACATGTGGACCTCATCAACCGGGTCCTAAACTTCAGGACCAACTTCGTCGTCTGGGCTATTACTGGCCAACGATGATTGCGGATGCAGTGGATTATGCCAAGCAGTGTCATGCATGTCAAGTCCACGCTGATTTTCTGCACCAACATCCGGAAGAATTACATCCGACTATTGCCTCATGGCCGTTTGAAACATGGGGTATGGACATCATCGGGCAAATTAGCCCACCATCCGCTAAAGGCCATCATTTTATCCTGGCTGTTACAGATTACTTCTCTAAATGGGCTGAATCCATTCCCTTAAGAGAGGTTAAGACATCTAACGTGGTTAGGTTCTTGAAGCACCATGTTATTTATCGATTCGGCATCCCTCGAAGGATTGTCCATGACAACGATCCGCAGTTCATCAGTCGACCATTCTTCAGATTCTGTAACAAGTTTAGAATTCAAGATGCGACTTCTATGCCATATAACCCGGCTGCTAATGGTCTAGCCGAAGCTTTCAATAAAACCATCGTGTTAACATCACACCTCTGCTTGACTCCAAATGCATTACCACCATCATGTTAATATTACACCTCTGAACAGTACCAACTTAACCAAACTTGATACATTAACACTACACCTCTATCAGTTTGATTCTATTATTTTTCTCCCCAGTAAGGATATCAATACGATATGTTAACATTATACCTCAATCGTACACATATCAAAATGGAAAAAGTTCTTTATTATTAAAAGAGCTAATTTATTACAAAAAGGAGAATTCTAAAGGGAATATGGATAAAAAGATTGAATTCAAGCAATACACCGGGCTATCTTGATATCCCTAGCTTCAAGAGCATTTTGCTAGGCTCTTTCCCTCAGAATCATGGGATCAATTAGAGCATCTTGAACCCTGACAGCCTCCAGCCTAGCCGTCTCAGCCTGAAGTTGAGAAGCCTTGAGATCCCACTCCTTAGCCAACTCAGACGACTTGAGTTTGAGTTCCTCTTTTTGATGTTGAGCTGCTTTTAACCTAGTTTGAGCTGCAACAATGGTCACATTGGCCTCATTGATGGCGACTTCCCATTCCAGAATGACGTTGTTAAGCTCAACCTGATTACCATCAACAAGTGCAAGGCTAGCATTCAGTTCTTGAAGCCTATTATTAATTTGCTCTATCTCCTTTTGAGCGGACTCTTCAACCTCACGGCGCTTCACTGAGAGATGATGAAATTTAAGTTCAGCAATACCATCAACGTCGGTTGCACGAAGCAGTTGCAACCTTTAGAATTGAAGCTCAGCCTCGTCAATCATCCTCTTGAATGGCTCAGTGCGTTCAGCTCTGGCAATTGATGTCAAAATGCCAAATTGATTCCTCACCAAAGCAAGAGTGCGAGCAAATAAGCCTTTCTTGACAGCCAAAGCAAATTTGATACTTCGATTGTATAGCTTCATCAAGCTTCAATCAGAATTTGAATCTCCAACTTAATCGAATCATCTGAGTCAGGAGACGGTGGAATTTCTGCACGACTTGAAGGATTCGCTTCGGTGAAGACCACCAATGCATCCGTGGTTATTGAAGAAGTGGTTAGCGAGACTTGCACTTGATTATCACCCGATAGGAGAAACGGTGCAAGTATAGCTAACACACTAGAAACATCCACTATGGTAGAGGTCGCAGACGTCGCCTCAACCAATGGGGTAACGGATCTCACAACCAACGCCGTCGTCATTGTCACGTCTGTTGGCGTAACCTCAATATCAGTAGTTGCGACCTCCGGCTTGACAAACTCATCTGCGATTCTGGTAGGATCATCTTCAAGGCGAGGCTCGAACTCCATGAACTATCCTCCGACTCTGCTAGAATCGGGCGGTTGTGATCATCTTCCTTAGATGACTTCGTGAGCGATAACATCGCGCCGTGATGTAGAAGCGGTAGCAGTGCAGACTTGCCACTACGTCGGTAGTTGGCCCAGGCTTAATAGCACTACAAGCGCCGTCAAAGTCAGCCGTCGACGCAAACTCATCAGCAGGAATGGATATGGGAGCTGCTTCACTCCCGATTTCCAATCTAGGTTCATCATCTACCAAAGAGATAGACAAAGCGTTAGTTATCGAAGAAAAGAAATTACGCAAGACTGGTCAGGGAAAATCATACCTGGCACATAAGAGGAACCACCTACGTCGCCCTCAAAGCTTGCATCATCAGGATCGGTAAAATAGGCGTCGGTTTCAACCTCGTAATCCACCGTCTCCTCATCATCTGAATCTTCTTGATCAAGTGGGATAGGCTCTTTACCTACATATAGGGAGTACATGTCAATCAAGTGCACTTCAAACAAATTAATGTAAAGGTACAAGTAAATCTTACCTGAGGATGCGGGAGGTTCAACTATAGGTTCCTGTGCCTAAATCATAGGAGACTCTTCCCCGATCCTTGAAGAACCTCCGGGCACATGGCTTTGCCCAGGTTCTGAAGGTGCTAAACGCTACTTCTTTGAAGGCTCTTGCGGAAGATGGGCTTGCAACGGCCTCTTTTCCCGAGCCCCCCTTCCTCTGCCAAGTGCTCCTTGATGAACTACAGATTCAGACATTTCCCACATACTAACACCAACTAGCCTTTGAGGAGAAAGTTGCCCACTCAGTGCCTCCCAATCTTCATCTTCTGGCACACCTTTTGTTAGAAAGTCTTGGAGTTCGGGAGCTCTACTCTTTGAACCCTTCCTAGCCAATTCCTTATACTTTTGAGTGATCCACTGTAAACCGGTTGTGTTCACCTGAAAGTTAGAATTGGGGACAATCACCGCATTGTACCACTTGTAGAACCCTAATATCATGTAACAGTTAGGTACATGGTGGGGGAGTATGAATCTGGTCCCTATAGCTCCAACATCGAAATGATACCAAGCACGAGCATCGTCCACCAAGATCCATGTGCGCAACAATCCTGTATTCAGATTCTCGACCTAAAGCTGGTCATATCCGAACTGACGAGCGAATCGGCAAGGCAAGTACTGCTCAATATAGCACTCAGTTTCATTCAACCTAGCAAGGAGATGGACTGGCCTGATGTTGACCAGCCATTGAAGCACCCACTGGTTAAGCAGGTGAATCCTTCGGTACCTGGACCGTCTTCAAATTTATCTCAGGGGTTGGTACCATCAATCTCAGGAAAACAATAATAGAGGCGGTAATGATCTTTTTTTTGAAGGATCCGACAGATCCCCACAATGTACGTGACGGTCCATTTGGAGCGCTCGTACCTCTGAAGTAATGAGACACCATCTCCACTTGGAGCAGCAGCCCACATCAATGAGGAGCAATGTGAAGTATACCATATCACTAGATATGTGTACAATAACTCTACTCTAGGGTTCAGGATCCGATCTCTCGGACTATTATCCTCTTGGTTCAGGTACTCAGTAGCCAGTTCCCTTAGCCCTTGATGTATGCAATTGACCATTGCCGAAAGTAGGGTCAAGCTATACCCGGTGGCGAACATCACAGCAGGAAATAATATCCTGGAAATGCGGTCTTTTGGCCGGGAAGGCACAACGCAGCCCTTTAACTAGATTGAAAGGAATCCTACGAGCAGACCCAATTCAAATATCGATTCCTTAGCTTGATGATGAAAACTTTCGAATTTATCCCCCCCCCCCCAATGGAACCCACATTCATTTGATTCGGCAGTATGAAGCACCTGACCCTCCTTGAAAATCTGGGTCTCAACTTCGGCCTCTGTCGCTAGATGGATTGAATTGACATTCACCTTCTTACTAACATTGGGGAATAGATACTCAGCCCAATGGACGCGAGTAACAGTGGGGTCATGCCCAGCGTATGCGATGACCCTCTGGCTAATAAGAAAGTGGTAGACCAACTCTCTGAACACCTCTATGAGATGGGCATTTTGTCTAAAAGTGTCCAACTCTGCATTGGTAGGGAAGAACTCTTTATATGGACGGTCTCCCATCAGCAGTCAAGACACTTTGAACATTTAGTGCAGAGCGATCCCGATTTCGCCCGCCGGAGTAAAGAAAGTGTTGTTGTCAATATTATACAGCTCTAAAATATTGTACAATACCGGCGCATAAATTTTCATGCCGTATTTCGAGTCTCTCACTGTAGAATAGAGCCCCAATCTTCTCAAGCTCTCCTCAAAAATAACAAGAGCGTAATCCACTAAACCGGTCCACCACTGGGTATCCGTCGATCTTATCCAACCAGGGAATCAGGTATCCCCATCAGGGTACTGTGCATTGATTTTTGCAAGTTTATTCCTGAATATGTTTGGGACTACAGGAAACTTCGTTGACAGGGGCATCTTCTTGAGCAAAGCCGGGATGCAAACCTGTGATGCTAACACCGAAGACCCCTTCATGTCGGAAACCACCATCGTGCTTCAAAGAGCCCACCTTCACACTATCTTCTTTGTTGGTGAGGGCGAACCACATTAGGCTAGGCACGTCAAGATGCTGCAAGTATATAAAGGACACTTGATGCTCTATCATTGGCAGGTAGTAGTGATGGTCCCCTTGGGTATAATACCAGTGCTCCTTCGCCCAGGTAAATACGGAGGTGCCGTTGGGATTACTGTCCCCAAATAAAAAGTGAGGCTTCCCCGATTTGTCCTCTTTGGGAATGGAGAACTTAGCATCTGTGATGATCTCCCTCAAAATTTGATAGTCCCCCAACTGGATCGTGCTAATTTGTTCCTGGCTGCTGTCCTCTAGGTATAGAGGAATGTGCCCGTCGAAAACATGCCTCACATCAGAGTCACAAGTCCCATCATGCCCGAAGTGGTTGTGATGGTTGGCAGGCGCTTTCAATAAGCAAACTGCATAGAATATGCAAAAACAAGTTAGAAGACAAAGACTGAAAGAAATCAACCAAGTCTTTGCACTCAGATCCGAAGCTCGCCAAGATAACCATGGGCGAAGCTCGCTCAGGCACCAAAATCAAATCCACTCAAGAAATTAAGTGGATCAAACTGGCGAGCCTCGCTCAGGCGAAGGTCACTCAAATTAGATTGGTGAACCTCTCTCAGGCGAAGGTCGCTCAAACTAAATAACGACCCCCGACCAAACGAAGTTCGCCCAGAAGTCTAATAGGCTAACGGCAACGAGTTTTGCCTGAGAAGTGAAGCTCACCACATCAAGCGTCATTGATGGCTGCTGACAAATCTTCATCGTCGTCGATAAAAGCTCATCAATGAGACCACGAGTGGTCATAAAAATCACGCATTTGGCAGCGAATAAATTTTAAGAGCTTGAAAGCACTATTTGAAGCCCGATTGGGGCTATGTTTTTGGTAGATCCGACGATCACCATTGTTGGGTTCGAAACATACCCACAGCCATCTCCAACTGCATCGGTGTGTCATCAGTTCTTGGCTGGCGAGACCCCCTATCAGCACCCCTTCCTCTTGAGATTGCACGACGAGGATCCATTAGAAATTGGTCTTGAGATTCTTCGGTGGGCTTCAAGAAAACTAGGGTTTTGAGGAAGCTACGGTTTTGAAAAGCAAAGTAAAGAAGAAAGGAGGTAAACAATTCTATTTATAGGCTGACCCCGAACTTCACCGAAGATTTTCACCCTAAGTTTTAACGTGAATCTCGTCCCGAGCTTCGCCAAAGATTTTGGTCTTGAACTTTGCCGAGAATCTCGCTCTGAACAACCTTCGCCACAATTTCAGGCACAGAAATCAAGGGTTCAAATTTTAAATCCTTTTAGCGAGCCTCACCTAACAGACTTGCTAAGCCTCGCATAACAGAATCATTGCATCTCACTTAGCTGACTTATTGAGCTTCGCCCAGCCGACTGTTACTCAAGCTAAGTTAGCGAACTTCGCCCCAATCAGTTGGGTGCTAAAGTGAACTTCATCGGAATGATATGGCAACTTCTCCAAGTCTCCTAATTGAGAAAATTCTAACTCAATCTGTTCGAGAATCTACCTGTCGAACTTCAGTTCAACTCTCACCAACATAAGGAAGCCTGAGCTTCACTTCCAACACAACAACTCCATGCAGAGTTCAAATCCATCGTCGAAGTAAAGTTCATACAGATCAAACACACAAAGATGGATAATTTTAGAAAAAAAAGTTTATTTTTATTGATCGAAGACTCTACTACATGAAGGCGACATTTGGACTATCTAGTTACAGGGATGATGGGTATTTGCTGCTATTTGCTAATCCAACCTCAACAACAACTACAGAGGCAAGGAGAAACCAAAATCAATAGCCTACCTTATACTCCTAATTATGGATAATGAGAAGGAAAGAGAATAGGAGAGCCACTAAACCCCTATTCCTCCGATCTCACAGAACTTGGGAAATAGAACTTTCCCCATGCAGAACAAATAGCTCATACTTACACCTCCCTAGGCCCTATGCCAGAGGATGAGAAATAGCTGTTAAATGAGAAGTGCCCCCGTTGCTCCGAATTGGAACATATTAAGAGGAAGAAGCACTTCTTGCAAATAAAATTTGACGTCAAGCCTGATATAGCCAAACATTGTCTAATTACGTTTTAGTTTCACACTTGTGAAACCTAATCACTGTTAGAGTCCTCGCTTGTGGAACTCCAAGGATCCTTTTTCAGCCGCCATCTCAGCCATTGAACAATCTTATGCAGAGCATGGCGCTCGAAGCTCCAAGCATCTCTTTCGCGATTCAACTCGCCCCAAGCCTTTGACTGATTCTCGACAATCTGCTCAAACTTGGCCTTCTCAGCCAACAGGAAATCCACTAATCAATGGAGTACGCGGAGTTCATTCCCTTGATTGCCCCTTGCTTAGGCAAGCTCCTATTGGAGCTATTTTATTTCTGCTCCTCTATTGAGGAGCACCTCCGATCTAAGCGACAAAGACTTAGACATCGAGGAGATGGAGATAAAGAATTCAGAAAGAAATAGAGCTATTTATAGCCTTTTGCAAATCCAAGCTTCCAAAAAATCACATCTTTTAAGATGTGATTGGACCGAACAAAGAGGCATAATCTTAACCTAAAACTTAGTGAAATCTACAGTGGATCTCGTGAATCTTTGACCTAGAGATATCAGTCACAGATCATGGTGCGAATCCAAAGGCGTAATCTCAACGACCATCGCTAGCTAGCGAATGTCGCTAATCCCTTCGCCCACACAGCTCAAAGTAAGGTAAATCCCGCCGATATCCAGAATCAGCCGAACTTTGCTGATTTCTTGACTTCGCCCCAATTTTAGGACGAGCGAACTTTGTTCCAAACATAGAATTGGACGAGTACGAGCATCATTGAGCCTTCAACACAAGTCTATAGAAAAGGAAGCCACGTTCAACAGTACACCTCTGGCAACCAAGTAGATTGAAGATAACTTTCAATCCAAACACGATAACTCAAGCTACGTTCAATAGTACACCTCTAGCTATCACCCAAAGTATTTCAATCCCTGTTGCAAGTTAAATGCAGGATCTTAAAAACTTTAGGGGGGGGTCTTGTAGATGGTTAAAATATATTCTATCCAGGCCAATATTTAGCTTGGATCCAAAAAGTAAATGTCCATGGGCTAAACACTTCAAATGGGCCCAAAGTCAAGCCTACAATAGGCTTTAGCGAAGCTTGCTCAAACAAGCACGCGAACATCGCCATACAACCCACTTCGGCTCAGTCTAAATGAGTAAAAAATGAGCCACGCAAAGTTTGCCATTTGATGTCAGCGAACTTCATCCACAGCCACCCACGTGGGCCATGTCACCCACAATTCAGAAGTGATGGTCCACCCACATCCAAGTGAGCCTCGCCCAAATACTTTTAGCGAGCTTCGTCAACCAATTAATCAGCAAACTTTGCCAATCAGACGTTTGAGAGCTATTCTCAAGGAGATAACTGCTCCACCATTATCTCCTACTTTAATGACCACTTAATCTATAATTAAAGACCATTAACTCTCTCTCGCTTAGCCTATAAGAGGAGGAGGAGATTGTTCATTCAAAGGATCACCAACCGAGAGATCGAACACTCCCATACACCCATGAAATTAACCTTTTCTCTCCTGTTTTATGATATTTAGTTCTAAGAGAAGACTGAGCTATCTTCCAAGCAACCATATCAGAAATCAACAGCAAGAGACTCATCATCTTAGTCGGACCATCAACGGAGTACAAGATCGACGCTCCATCGGCACACGGAAAAGGACCCAGGAAATATAATTTTTTTTCTTTTTTCTCTTTGAATTGTAATCTGTGTCAATTATAGTTCAAAAAACCCAAAATAGAACTTTTAATGTTTTCGGTCAAAAAGACTAACAAAAGATTAAGACAATGAAGCAATTATCCTCTTTTATTGATCTCTCCAAGAGAAAATAACAAATAAAGAATGATACAATGGTTTTTAGTTATATTAGAGATTATGGGAAGCTATGCCAGTAGAGACTAGGCATTGGCCCTGTGGACCGTATGATCGAAATAGCACTGTCTTTTGAGTTTATTTAGTGAGGTCGGATTTGGCCGCTATGAAGATTCTCAGAGATGAATGATAGATTTATCGTTGAGGGTTCACCCTAATGAACAGGTAGAAGGAGGGTCGGAGATGATTAAGGATCAACCACTAGGTGGCTGGAGGTGAATAGAGCTTACAAAGTAAACTCCCACCCAGTGAGATTCGAGCTTTGGGTTGTTGAGGACTGAGAGTATTCTCTCCGTTTTTATTTTTGTGTCCTAATATGTGTATCTTTCTCCCTCTTTTCTCTATCTCTCCCTCTTAGTTTTTTATCTCTCTCTCCCTTGTCCATTGTTCTCCCCCCATATATGGACGTATTTATGATATTCATATTGCACTACATGAGGAACTTGCTTGCGTGCAATTATGCTTGTGCCTACGTGTCAACCTTGCTGCCATCACTATACTATATTGTAACCCTCGACCCAGTGTGAATGAGCGATATACTGGGTTTAGTTAGTGCATGCCTTGGGATGGTGCGCCTTGGTTCATGTGTGTCGCCGGTTTATCAAAGTCAATGTGTTGAGTGGGCGCTACTTGCGATTAGACAATTGAGGGAATGTCAAATCGAGTCAATGATGTCTTTTCATACATATGGTCTGTAGGGCCTAGATCTGTAGAGTAGCTTCATGCCTATCTTTGGTTGGTCAGCAAGCCAAATTATATGTAGTCGCTAGTGGGTCGATCGGAATTGCTTTGGTTCGGGTCGGTCAAGGCATCTTTGGGTCAGTTTTCGCATCATAGCCTCTCCATTTCTTAAACTATCCCACTTCTCGTGGTACAGTCAAGCATCTCTTGAGGTTCATTACGGGGTATCATCTGTCTGCTAGGCCAGTCTGTACTTTTTGATCACCTACAAGACACCCTTCAAAGTTTCTGGAATCCCTAAGTCTGGACCTCTGAAAACTTTGACTCAGGTAGTTTTTTAGTGTCACTTGGCTCATAGGGATCTATTATGGGAGATATGTGGAGGGACTCAGTAGTTGTATCTTCTTTGGCAGATCCATCTCGAAGATCCTGTCAGGGGGTGTGACCTGATAAAGGTGTTTTTTTGAATGTGTCTGCTGGAGTCATCTTCAAAGGCATACTGATGAGCTTGATTGACGATTGTTTCAGAAGAGGTGTAATATGGAACGTTATGAGACTTGACTCTTCTTGGCATGACTCATGTGTAGAGTCAGTCGTCCAAGTCGAGATGATATCTTCCAGAGGTGTACTAAGGAGCTTAATGATGCCATTCGGGTAGTAATGTTCTAAGGCGTACTAAGAAGCCTAACATCTATTTGTCTGGGAAGAGGTGCACTGTAGAACATTTCAAGATTTGACTCTACTTAGCATGACTCATGTCTGAAGTTAGCTGTCTGAGTCAAGATGATATCATCCAGAGGTGTACTAAGGAGCTTAACGATGCCATTTGAGTAGTGACATTCAAAGGCATACTGAGAAGCTTGATCGCCATTTGTTTGGGAAGATGTGTAACATGGAATATTTCGACACTTGACTCTACTTAGCATGACTATGTCAGCCATCCGAGTCAAGATGATATTGTCCAAGGTGTAATAAGGAGCTTAACGATGTCATTCAGTTAGTGATGTTTAGAGTACACTGAGAAGCTTGACAGCCACTTGTCTGGGAAGAGTTGTAATGTAGAACTTTTTGAGACTTCACTCTACTTAGCATGACTCACGTGTGGAGTCGGCTGTCTAAGTCAAGATGATATCATTAAGAAGCATACTAAGGAGCTTAACAATGTCATTCAGGTAGTGATGTTGAGACGCATATTGAGAAGCTTGACAACCACTTGTCTGGGAAGAGGTGTAATGTAGAACGTTCCGAGACTTGACTCTACTTAGCATGACTCACAAGTAGAGTCGGCCATCTGATTTGAGATGATATCATCCAGAGGCATACTAAGGAGCTTTAACGGTGCTATTCGGGAAGTAACGTTCAGAGGCGTACTGAAAAGATTGATAGCCAGTTGTCTGGAAAGATGTGTCATGTGGAACGTTCTGAGACTTGGCTCTACTTGGCATGACTCACGTGTGGAGTCTACCACTTAGTCAAGATGATATCGTCCAGAGGTATACTAAGGAGCTTTAACGTTATCATTCGGGTAGTGATGTTTAGAGGTGTACTGAGAAGCTTGACGATCACTTGTCCAGGAAGAGGTGTAATGTGGAATGTTCAAAGACTTGACTCTATTTTGGTATGACTCACATGTAGAGTTGACCATCTGAGTTGAGATGATATCATCCAGAGGCGTACTAAGGAGCTTTAACAATGTCATTCGGGTAGTGACATTTAGAGGCGTACTGACAAGCTTGATGGCTAGTTGTTTGGGAAGAGGTGTAATGTAAAACATTTATGAGATTTGACTCTACTTGGCATGGCTCACATGTGGAGTTGGCCATCCGAGTCGAGACCATACATACTGATAAATATGTAGCCTCCCCTTTCTTACAACTCTCAGAGCTTGGTTTTGATGTTGTTTGCTCAAGGGTATTCTTTTGACATTTGGTGATGTGTTCCCTAGTAGCGCATTTAGCTGTGACACGCCCTTATCACGAGTGAAGTCGATTCGAGCATATCTTTTAATTGAGACCTGACATGGTCATTCCTTAGCCTCTGAGTAGTCTAACTACCTCCCTCATAAAATGAGATTGGTGGAGGACTTCATTTACCATAATTACGGGGCTAGATTACAAAGCGACTAGGCCACTCGCATTGTCCTCTTGTTGGAGGAGTGCCTGTATAAGATGGTTATAGTACCTTCATCCCTCATCGTTCATATTTTAATTTCTCGATCCATCCCTCATGTCAGTGCCTGTTATTTGCATGGAGTCTGAGATCGAGCGACTCGGGAAAGAATTGGTCCTGACCATTGGCAGTCCTGAAAAGGAGAACAAGATCCTTCATCAGTTGGTGGATGTGCTGTTGAGAGAGAGAGAAGATCAACCTCGAGGTAATCATCTAGAACTGACAAGAGGAATCAAGGAATCAGTGGCACTTTGACTGCATGACCCTACGGAGGATCAATTGGAGGCTTCGATGCCACCTCAAAAAGGATCATTGAAGCTCTACAAGTAAAGACTCGGAGATGACTAATTAGCTTTTCATGCCGACATTCATTTCTTTGGCATTGTAATCTCTTTAGTTTTCATGAGCGCACTGAATGCGCCACTACTCAGTTGTTGGATGCCGCATGTCTGCGTATATGAGCCTTTTGTAACTCGGACTTGCCCAGGCTGTGTGGCACATTGGCTACATCTTGCGATCTGAGTAGAAAGGGACCTTTGGCGACTTAAGCACGCATGGGCCGTGCGTCATGTTGCCCACGCATTTCTTGTGATTTGAATGGAGAAGATCTAGGCTGGGCGGGTAGCCATGTAATCCAAGTGAAAGTAACTATTCGCATTCTCCTTGTTTTAATTGCCCACTTAACCACGTCTTGGGTACCATGATCATGCCACATGGCAATTGTTGATTGGACCTTCCTTTTTATAAATAGGGGCCAAGTGATGACTGCTTGTTGCATACAACTTTCTTCTTCTCCTTCCTACTCTTTGTCCCTACGACCCTCCACTCTTCCTACTGCAGCTGAGCTCCATTACTTGGAATCCCTTTGTGACGGCCGTTACGAAGTATATCGGGAGTTCATGAGTCACTATCAAATATGCTGTGAGGTGAAGAAGACTCATGACGGCCTCAGTCTAAGGATTTAGGCCGAGTACTTATTTAACTAGCCTTTCGATAGTGTAGTTGGTGGGCGACGAGAGCCAGAACTTGATTCTAAGGTTGCATCACACATGAAGGTGAGTCGACGCCATAGGTTTTCTTCATCCGGGGGTCAACATGGGAGTTACCACCGTCCAGTATTGTATGGATTGAGTGTTGATGCCACCTTGGCAGGTTTTTTTATCAATTTGGTTGAATAGGTTTGTTCTTCAGCACGAGGCGGTCCGCCCGGAGGTGCTCTTTACAATGATGATGCTAGTCTATAGGCTAAGGTTGGGTCTACTCCTTACCATCGTCTATAGCATCCACTGGGGATTGAGGGCATTGGTCGCTCTTTATTGTAGCAACCCCCAGGGCATGACAAGCCCTAGGAGTCAATTTGCCTTACTCGTACATGATGGTTTAGTTTGCAGACCACTGCTAGATACTGATCATCCCAACTGGGATGATGAATATCGGTGTATCCTTGCTACAGGAGTACAAGAGGTCTAAGTGGAATTTTGAATATCTCGGCGCGATTCAGGAGAAATTGGATCATTAGGGATACTTCAAGTTTCTTTGCATCCTTTCAAAGATGGATTATGATGCAACTTTCTCGAGTTCAAGGATAGTGGGGACCTCTAGTCCGAGCTCTCACCCATTGCTCTGACTTGGTTGATTAACAACTGCCCCGTCTATCTCACCTCCCGAGTGAATGACATTTGTTATTTGGAACCTTATTTATCGAGTCATTTTTTAGCCAATTCGACTAAGATCAGATGTACGTGGGTAGTCCGAACCTGAAGTTTCAACATGAGGGTAGCTAAGTTGATGGTGCCAGGGTATGGTTCCATTTTATTTCAAATTGCCCAGAACTTCGTTCACTCTTTCGAGGCGAACGTCGCGTGCCATCACGTCATATCTATATTATGTCTAGTATAGCACAATGAGAGTCCCACACCCGAGCTATGAATGGTCGACGTTATGTCTTGCCCATATTAATGCTTTTTTCACGAGAGAGTCTGAGAGAGATAGTCGCTGCAAGGGATTGAAAGATTACCAGTGGGCCACTCGTTAGAGTGTCTGACAACTCATGCTGGATGTATGTGGAATGGACGCTGGGGACTTTGTTGCTGCCCAACGGGACTCTCTGGTGAGGGAACCTGACATATCCGTTCCTCCAGGGGATAGTTTGTTTAGAGGGACCTAGCTCGGGCCATTCATGGTGGTAATGAGCCCACACCCTTTCATAGTCTTGCTAGTATTACCATTGATGAGGATCGCGCTCGAGTACCTTCATCTGACAGAAGTGTGGCTTCGGGTATGGGGAAACATTTTGTTGTTCCTAGCCACTCTGACCTTCAACCGAAGAGGCAGAAGGGACTTGGTGAAGGTTCTGGGGGGCCTCCATCTATTATGAGGACTCATGGGAGTCTAAGCGAAATCCGTCTCTGGAGCAGGACCATTTTGGCTTCAAGAGAGGCCTCGAAAGCTAGCGATTGCTCAGAGGAGCTGCAGTGTCAGGGAGGAAGTGAAGTCGGAGGTATCTGGCTTCCACATGGTGATGAGCGTTTGAGCGATGAGATGAGAAATGAGGCTGGTGACCTTGCCGCACTAGGCGGAGAATGTTCTCGACGGGCATGGCCTCCCACCCTCCAATCATTCATGTTTTCCCCGGAGACTCTACCTCATTCGCTGCTAGCTCTAGTGTTGCGTCATGGTACGGGATCTACTGCTTCCACCCTTTCTGTTCATTATTTCGTGTCTAGGGCACAAGGAAGCTCCACGTGTAAGGATCCGGTACTTGCGGGGGAGTGGGTGCCTGCAACTCCATCTACTCTTGGTGGAGGAACGTCTGGTGCCGGAGAGCCAATGGTCTCTATGCTATTTTGCGGTAGGTTCCTCCTTGCGGGTGTTAGCTTGTGACTTCCTTGCCTCTTATTTTGACGTACCAAAGCATCTTAATAGTTATCTCTTTATCAAATTTGTATTTAGACATAGGGATGAGTGGTTTGACACTTCACAATTGAGAGGAACAGGTTGGGGCATCCTTCGTTACCTTTAGTATGTCTACCCCAACTGAAGGTGTCGCTGCCAGTACGGATGAATTCCCCAATAGGGGAGTCGACCCATTAGATTTGTCCTAACATGGTGATAATGTAAGGATAGGATATAATGTGGGATCGGAGAGCACTCTGGATGTAGCCTCTCCCGTTGATAAAGCAACGGCGCCCGTGTACCCTCCTGTTGAAGGTGATCTGGAAGTGACCTTTGTGACCGATTGGTTAGAACGAGTTGCAGAACTAGCTCCGAGTTTTAGGGTCTCCTCAGCATTTCTTGATGTCGTTGTGTGTTTTGAGGTCACAGTAGAGGCACGATCATCAATGCCCATGCTTGTAAGTGTTTCAAGATCACCCCCGGTTGGGTCCTTGACTCTCAGGGCGGCGGGTACCATTACGAGGCTCAACCTTCTAAGGCATGCCTATGTTGTCACTCCATTACGTTTGATGCCGAAGTTACCTCCGCTTCCTTCTTTGGTGGCCAAAGATGAAGGGGCAAATTGCTAATTTGCAGTATAGATGCTTTATATCACGGCCTGAGGCAATGTTTCATGATTGCAACCAAGAGAGCCTCCTTCAAACCGAAGGACCTGCTTCACTTCTTGAATAGCTGTCTAAATAGCTTTGAGGTCATGTCCTACCACAAAGTAGCCACTGCTCTTGATGGTATCCGAGATGAATTTGTCGCCAATGCAGTAGCTTGGTGAGACTTAAAGGCTTCGGGTGCGGACCGGCTCGCACAAAGTCTCTGTGAACAACTAGTCACCAATATTCAGGGGCGAAGGGCCAAAGTGTAGGAGAAGATTCTGATGCATGCTTCTGCCGTGAGTGTAGTTCGGCCTCAATTGGATCATGTTTAGTGTTCAGCGAATTTTTGAGATGCAAAGATCGAGGCAAATCAAAATCTAGTTTAGTACGCTAAACAGTAGCTCGCTCATTGGCAGTTTGTGTTTGAGAACGTGCGAAATCAGCTAGTTGATGTCTGGGAGGAGGCTAGGTCCTTTATCAAGAAAGGTCTCAGACTTAAGGGTGAAATCTTGCTTAGGGAGAAGGAGATTGCTGAAGCTCAAGCCAAACTCAAGGGCTTTGTCGATGTGAATGACTCTACTCTTAACTAGTGCATTCGGGAGTCGATGGTGTAGGGCTTTATGGATGAGTTGGTTATCCGTGAGAAGGAGCTACGAGCCATGTCTGGACTATGAGGCCCGGGCCCTTTAGCAGGTTTTTTTTTCTTTTTCTTTCTTGCCATGTAACCTTACTCATTACTAGCGCTATTCAAGGTTGTTGCTGGTGTATCGACTGATTTGTAGCACTTGATCACTGGTTTTAAACAGCACACATATATGCACAGATATTTTTTTGTTATTTTAAAAAGGGCCTTCAGATTGGTCAAAAGAGCAACATCCTAAGCCACAGATCTTACGAGACACGTTCACCCAGAAGATCTCCATAACACGGGTGGTCACGGGTAGTATCTCTTCAAGTGTTGGCCACCGATTGGGAATATTTGTAGATTTACCTATTTGTTGATGTGGTGATAGGTGCCATTCGAGTAGACTGACTCTACTACAAATGGCCCTTCTTATTGCTCATCGAACTTTCTTTGTGAATTGTGCGTGGGAATCATGAGCCGTTGTATGGCTAAGACCATGTCATCCTTCTAGAATATTCTCTTTATTACCTTTTTGTTGAAGGCTCGAGAGATTCGTGCTTGGTAAAGCTCAACGTATTGCTGAGTGGCCAAGCGCTTCTCATGCAAGGCTTCCAGTTCTCGAAGGTGTAGGTGGGTATTGTCTTCTAAAGTCATTTGTGTCATCAAGAAGGTACAAAGTGATGGAATCTAGAGTTCTAACGGGATGACGGCTTCACACCCGTAAACTAGGACGAACGGAGTGTTTCCTATCGGATTTCGTACAGTGGTGCAATAGGCCCAAAGGCATTCGCCTAACTTCTTGTCCCAATCATGCTTGTTTCCCGAGGCAAACTTTTTCATTATCTTGATGATTGACTTGTTGAAGGCCTCGACCAGCCTGTTGGTCACGGGCTTGTAGGGTGTAGAGGTCACATCTTCAATCCTAAATTTGTTGCAAAATCATCCATGGGCATAGCTAATGAACTAAGGGCCGTTGTCATGGACGATCCGTTTGGGCACACCAAAATGGTATATGACATAATGTCTATGGAAATTGACCATATTCTTGGTTTTGATTTCCTTCAGTGGCATTGCCTCGGCCCACTGCGAAAAGTAGTTGGTTATGGCTAGGATGAACCGATGTCCTCTGATAGATGGTGGGCTGATTGGACCGATGATGTCCATTTCTCATGCCTCAAATCGCCACGAAGAGATGGTTGGGTGGAGATATTTTGAGGCTTGATAGATAAAGTCGACATGATGCTAACATGTCAGGACACATTTTGCCAACCGATAGAGTCACTCATGGGGTATAGGGCTTGGTTGATGAGCCCCACACATGCCTCCATGGGCTTCCTTCACTGCCCTCTCGGCCTCCTTTGTAGGTAAGCATTGTAGAAGTACCCCATCAAATAAGCAGAGATAGAGCATCTTTGTACCGGTATAGTAGTAGAACCTCGCCGACCATCTTCACACTAATGTTGCCTCCTTTGGGTCCTCTAGCAGGATCCTATGGAGAATGTAATCAATGATGGAGAATCGCCAATTCTGACCCCCTGTGATGGCTGTTGTTGTGTGGGCCTTAGCGGCGTTGAGCACATTGAGTTCAAGTTTCGGGCAATACATGTACCGACTACCCACCATCACATCTTAATAGGCCCCGTGGAGCGATGCGAGAGTAGTTGTTAGTCCTTCTAGTGTGCCAGCATATGGATTTTATGATCAAGCTATGTGCATGATGCTAACCTCTCGGAACCCCTTCAGTATCCCCTTTGCTTTGTTATAGTACGGGACTAGGTCTTCGTGTTCCATTGCGTGCTCTTCATTCATCTGCTTTTCTATAAGTTGTGAATCCCATTTTGGTTCGAGGTATTCTACCCCTAGCTCTCTCACTAATTCCAATTCGATCAGTAGTGCGTTGTACTTGGCCACGTTGTTGGAACATGGCTCGATCAGTGAGAAAGATCTCAAAAGGATATGCCTGGTCGGGTGTGATAAATACAACCCCAATTCCTGCAACGATGCACCCCATCATGCCCCCTCTGGAGGCCCCATCAAACCACACTGCTAAATCTATGCATGGGTCATGACATTGGACTCACGGGCTTCATCCAGGATTTCTTCATGAAGTTTTGAATACCCAAGTACCGGGCAATTTGCTAGGAAGTCCTCCAAGGCTTGACATTTAATTGCTTTTTGGGGCACAAACTCCATTTCATATTGAGAGAGTAAGATGGCCAATCATGAGTTAAGTGATCCGGGTTTTGTCATGATGATCCGAAGCGGATTCACCCAAGATACCACTCGAATGGTCTGTCCGACTAGATAACGTTGCATCTTCTATACAACGAATACAAGAGCTAGACATTCTTTTTCAATCGGGTTGTATCGGTGTTTGTCTCCTGCCATTGTGTGGCTCAGGTAGTAGATGACCTTTTCGTGTCCTTAGTCATTCTTCTAAGCTAACATGGCGCCTAGCGAATGGTCTAGAGACTTCACATACATGATGAATGACTTTCTTGTAGTCGGGGCAGCCAAAATCGGAGGAGTGGTAAGGTAAACTTTGATCTCATCTAACGCCTTCTGAAAATCTTAATCCCACACAAAAGAAGCATTCTTGTGCATTAATTTGGTGAAAGGTTGGCAATGAGCGGAAAGGTTCGAGTTGAACCTCCCGATGTGTGTCAGCCGGCCCTGAAGACCTCCGAGTTGTTTGAGGTTTCTCATGGGTAGCATTTCTAGGATTGCCTTCACTTTATCTGGGTCCACATGGATACCTTTGGTCGTGATGACGAACCCTAAGAATTTACCATTGGACATGCCGAAGAACGACTTGGCCAGGTTCATCTTGAGGTCATGCTTTACCATGATATCGAAAGTCATCGTCAGATCATACAGGTGATCCTCTTTTTTCTTTGAGGAAATCTACAAACATTAAGAAATAAATGTAGATATCTATCATTTAATCATATCATACTCCCTTTAAAAGTGGGAGTTGTAGAAAAACTTTGATGGACTATATTACCCCAATTCTCTTTCGATATTACATTCTAATCTTAATTAAACTAAATTAATTACTATTATTAATTAATTATATTATATGTCACTTCAATTTTATATAACTTGGACCCTAAAACTTCCAACATTACTCAAACTCTACATCATGTTAATTATTAGTGATGTATAATAATATATTAATAGGCAATTGCATGTTAACAAATTATTTATGAAAAGAGTAGAAAACATAGAATTGTCCTAAAATAACACCATGACACTCATATAGGAAAATTACAAAGAGTATTCTTATGTTTAGGCAACAGGATAGAAGGTACAAACATGTAATTTTAGAAAACATTAGGACATTTAAGTGTAGCAAAATACAAGTGGAAGTATATAAGTGCAACTTAGGTAAACTATAAGGTATTTAAGTTCAATTAAGCCTATAAAGGTTTGAAACCTTTTGTTAACCACAAATAATAGTATGTGATCCTAGGAAAAATAATATTCATCATATAATATGAGGCCAGCTTATATTTGTGTAGTAGGGAGATGTGAAAAAATTAAAGCATTATATTTTGAATGAGTCTTAGGATTTTGGATTATTTCACGAAATTATATACTTCATTTAGAAAACTTTAGAAGAGGCTTTTGAAGGACTACTACAAAGTGTTGAACATCGATAAATATTAGACAGCTAAAATTCATGTCTGATTGTGAAAATCGGGGATATGTAAAAATATCCGGGTGTCATATGAGATAATCTTCATATATAACATAACATTGTAATCTGTAATCTAAACATATTAATGAATTCTAAATATAAGAATTTGCATTATGACATATGCTTAAGATTTGGGAGAGCCGAGAGCGAAGAGATTTGGGTGATGAATTGTGGCTTTGTTGGGTTCTGATTTGGATTCCCAAACATGACCCAACCCCGAACCCACAATCAAATTAAAAATAACTTGATTTCGTCGATATCTTTAAAGGGATATATCGGCCGATACTTTTGATAATGGTCGAGATATCTGGAAAAAATCTCAAAAAAAGAAAAACAAAATAAAACCATAAATATCATGGCAATAAGGTCTTTAACCCGATATATCGACCGATATAGCGATATACCAGCTAATATTTAATTGCCTATAAGAGAAAATATTTAAAGGTTATATAGATATTAGTTCCTTGATTTTAAATCTTCAATAATTCTATATTATTCCCTCAAAATTTTGAAATAGCTCATAATTTTAGGGACTAATATTGAATTATTAAAGATTTGAGGACAAATATGTAAATAAGTCATATTTAAAAGGGTTAAATTTATTAAAAACCCTCTCAACTATGGGGATTGTCTCAAAAAACCCACTCAACTAATTTAATTTGAGAAACACTCCCCGCCCCAACCCGCCCTTGAACTACGGGTTTGTTGTAGATAACCTCTCTAAACTTTGGTGCAATTTTAGAAAACGCCCTCAACTGTAACGTTTCTCATAAAAACTCCATTGATATATTACACTTCTCTCAACGAACCCACTTAACTTAGTTACTTCAATTTGTGATTTGGACGAAATACCCTCTTAAAAACCCATTTTAGTTAAAAAGAAACCTTCAACTGATAATAAAAGAACCACGACCAGTTTATAATTTTTTCCCCTCTATATCTCCTCTTTTTCTTTCATTTGGCAAAAACCAAGGTAATTCTTTTACGGCTGAGGGATATTTTGGTAGTTCCAAGTCAAGTACTTGTCACATAATATATTAGACTCAACGATATTAGTTTCGAGAGGTTAACTGAGAAATGTTTCGGGGGGAGGGGGGGTTAGTTAAAATTTTGAAGTTGAGATAGATTACATGCAACACCCCAAACTTGAGGGAGATTTACTCAATTTTAAAAAGTTGAGGGGATTGTTTTAGACATAACCCCCCCCCCCCTCTCCCTCCGGTAGTTGAGGGGGAGTATTCTAAAATTATCTCTTAAATAAAACACAACTTAAGGCTTATGTGACATCGATTTTATAAGAGTGGATTTTATGTCAAGTCTATCACTCGATGGACTATTTTGGGTTATTTGTCCCACGATTTATCCTATACATCAATATTGAAAATAATTTACTATAAGAATTTCAGAGAAATTTACTTTTTATTTGGGATGGGTATGTAATCCTTCCGATTCTCCTATCTTTTATGATCTGTAACTAATTATTTGAAAAAATAAATTAAGTTGTTCATTTTATATTATTCAACTTCTTATAAGTTTATGAAACACATGGCTTGGATATGAGTATTTTTATGGATATTAGATTCTTTTAACTCCTTAACCTAAATCTTGGGATGTTATTTGACCTTGGATAGATCTGAATTATTTTGTTAAAATATATTTCATTATGAGTGCATAATATGTATAAATCATTCACAGATTATATTTTATAATTTTTGAAATTAGAGAGTAATCGCTTTGACAAATCAATTAGTTAGTTAGGAAAGCATAGAAAGATTAGAATATTAGATTTTTAAATCGATCACATAATTTATATTTTCTTTCTTGAATTTGCACATTCGACTTAGAAAATTCTAGAAAAAAGCTTTTGAGTTACTATAATACTCACGGCTATAAACAATGTAGAAGTGATTTCTTATAACTAAACAAAATCGATATGACTAGATAAAACCTATCATTTTTCTTTGATGAATTCAAGAATTTATTTTTATTAATGGTAAGAGTTTTTTGATATTGGTCCCTTACATCATTAATATTTTGAAATTAGTCCTTCAAATCATTAAAATTGCTCTTAAATCATTAATGTATTAAGACTTTAAACTTTACTATATCTCTGGAAAGCAAAATGTTGAAACCAACAAGATTTTACACATGGAAATATCCAAAAATTTAAGATGTTATGATAATCATAAACTTTTGCAGCTATGTTATAGTAAATAAATAAACATAAAATAAACAATTAGGATATTTGACCATGTACAATGTAATGCTCATTCACCTAGGTATATACATACTTATGAAATATCTAATAACAAAGAAAATAGTCTTCCTGTGTCCTAATATCTGTAAATAAAATTTTATCGATGGAATTTTTAGAATTTACTCAAGCTGTAAAGATTCGACATTACACAATTTTTAAAGAAATGTAGGTAGAGATGAATGAAGAGAATCACTTCCAACATAGAGATAAACATATTGAATTCAAATCTAAATCTGAAAAACAAAATGATTTTTCCTCTCTAACAACGATTTTAACCAAAGACATGAGCTTTCTACAAAAAAATTGGGTCTTTTGATTTAAAATAGAGGTTTTCTAAAATAAACAGAGTATCTAATCTTAATTCTTCACAAAACTCTTGGATCTCACACTTGGACAAGCATTCTTCAATGATTACAAGCAATAATGTCTTCTTCTTCTTTGTTCTTCAAACATGAAATCGATCTCAACCACTATATCATAATTCTATTAAATGAGATTTATGAGGGAAGTGAGAAATGATATTAATGGAGGTGAGAGAATATGAGAGGGCAATGAAGAAGGAGAGCAATTAGGGATTTTTTTGTGATCTAGGGTTTAATAGCGCCATATTTTTTTCTCCTGCCTACAATAATTAATGTCATCACCGCAAGGACAGAGAACATAGAGGAGAAGTGCCCTGGATAACGAGAATAGGGGAGGGCTATTTTGGGAATTTATAGCTATGCGGCTCACAATAAGTTCTCTACAGCCATACATGATGGGAATTGAGTTTAAAAGTAAATGGATATGGGTATTTTGGGCTTATATGTTTAGATGAAATTTAATAGGTTTTTTGATAAATGGGGGTCATATTTTGGGTTTAAAAGCATGTTTAGATGAAATTTAATGGGTTTTTGATAAATGGGGGTCATATTTTAGGTTTAAAAGCAAAATTCCTATATATATATATATATATATATATATATATATATATATATATATATATATATATATATATATATATATATATATATATATATATATATATATGGCGACTCATTTTGTTAAATGAGCTACAAAGAGATAGTCATGTGGTGAAGCCCACCTTGTTGGTCACATCAAAAAGTATGGACCTTATCACTCTATCTCTTACTAGCTCATTTTACAAAATGAACCGTCACCTCCTACCCATCATTCTCCTAAATCTTTTAAGTGATTTAAAATTAGACCCTCTGTTTAATGTTTGATTGAAATTGAGCTAATATTTTGTCATTTTTGACAGCTTTGGATATAATAGCAGTTATACCTATATACATTCTGTTGTATCACAGAAATTGCTAGATTTAAACTGATTTTGAGAGAATGACACGTGTCTCAATTATCTAACTTAAGCATTATAACACTAACCCGACCCAGGTCACCCGAATGCCGGCTCCCCTCCTTAAAACACTTTGAGATCCGAGATGAAAGGCGTCCTCACCCGGGCTTTCTCTCAAAAGCCCGAGATGAAAGGCGTCCTCACTCGGATGCCCTCAAGGGACCGAGATGAAAGACGTCATCACCCGGTCTCTCTCCCTCAAAAGCCAAAGGCGTCCTCACTCGGACTCTCTCGAAGGACCAAGACGAAAGGTGTCTCCACTCGGTCCTGACAATGCTCTTGAACTACGGGGGAACCTATCTACTTTGTCTTACCCAGCGACGTCAGATAGTCACCATCGCATTAAATGCATGGTCAGAGCCATCATTACTCCCCCACCGCAGTCATAGTGACTCCTCGGACCACGCCAGCACCTTAGCCATTCTGTCGCAACCGCATTAAATGCAAGGATGACTTGGACCACCAGCTACCAACAGGTGTAAAGTGTCGGCTGACTAAGCTGACTGCATGGACCCGACTGAAGTTACCCAAATGTCCTTATCGGCTCACTATAAATATGCAGATTATCTTCTGCATGGAGGTAGGCTGTTCTCTACGACAAAAATCCTAAAAACTACTTCTTTCATATATTTTTCTCCCTTATGATCATCACTAACTTGGTCGTCGGAGGAACCTCCGGAGAACCCAACTCCGACTCTCTAACGTTCTACATTTGTGTAGGAGTCTTCTTCTGCTCAAAGTGATCGGCCATCAAAGAGAATTGAGGGACCCTAAACTCTCTAAATGCACTCTAACCCACGTAATTAAGTTTCTGACATAAACACTGATTATCACATTTTAATTATAAATTTATACCCTCATTACCTATTTTATATGAATAAAGATATTATTAATAACTGTTTTTATCTTAATTTACAGGCTAATGGAGTATTATTGAATAAGAGCCCAAATGAAAATTATTTCAAGCCCAAAAGATCTCTAATAAAGCCCAGAATACCTAAATCCAAAGCCCACGACTAAGTTTAGAAGCAAAATCTCAACACACGTCACTTTCTTGGTCAGAATTATTAATAACTTGGCTTACAATTGAGAATCAAATCAAATATGAAAAAAATAAAGTCAAATTCGTGCTCAGGATGGTCAACCGCAAAGAAAAGATGATATCTCTCAATCTGGAAAGCAGAATTCAACATATTATATATGAAAATTGCCTATCTCGACGAGACAGAGCCATCCAAATTACCAGATTCTCAAAATTTTATCAGTAGCAGTGGGTTATGATAGAAATCCAAATTTAAGTGATATATATTCAATTATTTGAAGGCCAAGTTAAATTCTAAGAAGCCCAAGAGCATTTAAGAGAAGCCCAAGAGTCTTAAAGGAATTAAATACAAAACAAATAAAGCCCACAAAGCTCATCTCTTAAGGATTAAATCAATGGTCTAGATTATTTGGAGAGATCCTATGGTTATGAGGGTTGTTTAGGGGCTAACTTAAATCCTATGGTTATGAGTGTTACTTGGGGGCCAAGACAAATCCAAAGGTTGTGAGAGATTCTTGTTATCTATAAATAGAGGGGTAGAGTGAGGGCTTGAGATTGTAAAATATTTTATAAAAACTTTATTTGGAGAGGAGGGTTACTCTTAATTGAGAAGACCTTCCAAAAATTATAACTTTTGTTACACAATAAATGAAAATTTTCACCCTTCAATTTCCTTTCTCTTCTTCTAATCCAAGGACCAAAGGAGGATTAGATCAAGATCAGAGTTGTTGGTTTTCCTTTTATTTCTTTTTCCTTTCTTGTTCATTTATATGCTTTGTAGTTTAGATTTACTTTCATACAATTTACTTTCATGCAATGTCTTTAATTCTTGTATTTACTTTCTAGTATAGATTTTTCTTTTCTTTAATTCACCTAGAGGCTAGAACCTTCTAGGGAATTACCCTTTTCTAAGTGTGGAGCTAATATTTGTGGGATCCCTAGAGATTGTTTGAAACTAGCTAACAAATCTAACTTATTCCCATAAGATTGAGATAAGCTAAGTGGATCTACTCTAGATTCCTCATATCTTTAATTAATCCTCCATACTTTACCTTCTTTATTTTCCTCTTATCCTTGCTTTTCATTTGTTTGTTATTTTCTTTTATTCTTGATTCTTGATTTCATTGATTTTTACTTCTCTCTCAATCTCATATTCCCTCCATGTGCATATAATCTCAAACCTAGTTTTGTTGTTATGTGCATATAACTACAACCACATTCTCAACTTCATTTTCTCCTCTTTTGCACATAATCCACATCCACTCTCTCTTATCTCTCACAAACCACTTTCACCATGTTTTTCTTTTATTCTTGAATAACTCCTAATTGTCGCGCACATAATCAAACAAAGAACCAAACTTAATTAACTTCATTCTTCACGTTCCTCGTGGGATCGATAATCTTATATACTATAACTTGATAAGTTGTATACTTGCAACTTAGGAGGTAATCATTTATTTCCCATCAAGTTTTTAGCGCCGTTGCCGGGGAACGGTGCATAAGTAGGATTTTGATTAACTTTGGTTTCTTATTTTGTGTGTTTTCTTTTGTGTAGGAACTTGGAGCTTGAAGATTAAGAGTTGAAGATTTGAGATTGAGGATTTGCCTCCAACGAGGCTTTACATTGCTTTTGCGTGGGTAACTTCTCTATCTAGTATTTTCAATTCCACCCTTTAGATAGTTCATTCACATTAGAGACAATTAGAATAAAATAAAAAATTAAAAATTAAAAAAAAAGATTTTACCTTTGTCGACCCTAATAAACTTCATTTCTTTGATTGTCGATCATAATAAAAAATAGAAAGATTTTTTATTTTTGCATCCTTTTTAGTTGCTTTTAATTTCTAGGGTTGCACTTCATATAATAGTAGGAATTCACCAAAGTGATTTGAGCATCTTGATTTGGCACACACTTGAAAATATCTTAAGGGCAAAACCCATTAATCAAGATAAGGTGAGGGATTTCATCACCCTTTCCTTAGCCCAAAAATCACTAATTCCTCACTACACTTACCCAAACCTCTTAAAATTTGATTAGACGTTGGCCCCTAAGGATTCGAGCTCATTAAGGAACAAGAAATCTTTAAGTGAACCGGTCCAAGTTTATTTGGATTATTTGGTGTCTAAGGCAAGGTTTAGGGGTTGCGTAAGGCGCTCCGCAAGGAAAGAGGTACTTAATTGATCTTTGATCTCCCTCTAGTACTATCCTTACCTGGCTAATTATCCAAGTAAACTGTAATCTTTTCATTAAGGGAATTTTTTTATTAGGAGCTGGTCTAAGTCAAGTTTAGGCTTAACCCTAGAGTTAGGGTGATTGAAAAGTGATTGCCTTGATTTGCTTTTAGTTAGTTTTTCCTTTTTCTTTTTCTCATCATCTTCTTAACTTTTTCTTTTGTCCTTTTTCATTAAAAAAAAAGGTTTGATTTTGGTGTATGCAAACTTGGGTTAGGGATAATACCAATCGTTTAATTCGTTTTGATCCATCTCTTGAACCAAACGAAATGACCAACCCTAATCCACCCGTTCTTCAAGATATATGTTACCCAACTAGGAATGCAATCCTTTCGTGCATTAAGCTCCCCGATGCAAATGGAACCAATTTTAAACTTCGACCGCATTTCATAAACATGCTTCCAAACTTCTTAGGAGTCGAAACCGAAGACGCATACATCTTTATCTCCGAATTTAAAGAAGTTTGCCTCATGATTAAGATGAGGGACTTATCCGAGGATGCGATCAAGCTTCGATTTATTCCTTTTGCCCTTAAGGACAAAGCCAAAAAATGGCTGTATAGCTTACCCAAAGATTCCATCTCAACTTGGAGTGAATTTGTAAAAGTTTTTCTAAAAAAATTCTTTCCTATCCACAAAACGGTCAAGCTTAGAAACAGCATTCAAAATTTTAAAATTATCCCGGGAGAACCTTTTTGGAAGTATTTTGACAAATTTAAAGATCTTCTTCTCCAATGTCCTCACCATGGTCTTGAAAAGTGGTGATTATGCCAAATCATTTATGAAGGATTGGATTATTCTTCAAAAACTTCCTTAGAGTCAAGTGTCAAGGGGATTTCATGAAGAAAAACGCTGACGAAGCTTGGGACTTTTTAGAGAGTTTATCTGAGAAAACCATGCGGTGGGAACATTGTGATGACCGTGTTTCATCGGTTCCCAACTCAAAACCATTGGTCTTTCCTTAGAAAGCGAACATAGTCTGAAGCAAAGATGGCTACAATCATCGTGGGTTAGAAGCTTTAGAAGTCAAAGAACGAGCTCCACCAAATCAACCAAGTTTACGCCTTAAGTTGTCATAGCTGCGTCTCCATCTCATGTTTCGGAGGAATGTCCTCTTTTAGGATCCGTCACCACTAGGTCGATAAACGCCGCATTCCAAAGATCCTATGAATGATCTATTTTCTCCAACCTACAATCCAGGTTAGAGAAATCATCCGAATTTTGCATGGAACAGGGAAACTACTTCGAAAATCAAAATTCCACTCCCTCTTCAACCCAACAATTCCCTAGGAGCAATGCAGTTCCTCTCAATTTTCAACAACCAAATCTGTCATTTCAAAATCAGTCTCCTCATCACCAATCTGCAAATCACACTCCTCAAATTGCTAGTCATGATAAATGTCTTAATGTTCTGGAAAAGGGTCTAGAAACTTTGATTAAAACCTCTACACAGACCACGAACTTGTTGACTCAAACATCAAACACGCTGAATTCCTTCATGCAATTAACCAGGCAAATCCTCACTTCCAACACTCAAGCCATAGCTCGTTAGAAATCCAACTTGGTCAACTAGCTAATGCCATGAGAGAGAGAGAGAAAGGAACTTTCGAGTCAACCCGTGCCCAACCCAAGGACACGGATCAAGTTCAACCTACCAAGCTGAAGTGAATGCAATCCATTCACTACGGCCGTAGACAGTCGATAATCGTTAGAATGCCTCTAAGTGAAACCCTTGAACCGAGAATAAATTCTCTCTCCTTCCGATGTCTCTACTGTAAATCACACCCTTCGATGACCTTAACCCGAACTTAACTAGAGTCTAATTTTGATCGGTTTAAACCAGCTTGCTCTTACCCTGATAGACTGTGCCTAGGAAGCACTCCTCTCGGGAGGAGAAAATTCTAGAGACTTTCAAGCGTGTTAAGGTCAACATTCCTCTTTAGATGTCATTGAACAAATTCCTTCTTATGCCAAATTTTTAAAGGAATTGTGTACCAAAAGAGGTAAATAAATATTCCAAAGAAAGTCTTTCTCGCCAATATCGGTGAAGTCCTCTCAAAGTCGTACCATTAAAACATAAGGATCGAGGTTGTCCTACCATCCCATGTATCATTGGTAATACTCAGATCGATAAGGCTTTTAGACTTAGGGGCGGTCAACTTGCTTCCAGATTCGATCTACCAACAACTAGGTGTCGGGAACTCAAGCCAACTAGATGCACACTTCGCTTAGTCGATAGATCCTTAAGGTCCCTATGGGTGAAATAAGATGTATTGATAAAGGTTGGAGACTTTATTTTTCTGTTGATTTTGTAGTCCCGGAACGCAACCCGCTTCCAATCCCAAAGGACGATACCGTGATCTTAGGAAGACCGTTCTTAGCCACTTCTAATGCTCTCATCAATCAGAACTGGTCACATGAAGCTGTCTTTTGGGAATCGATCACGAACTTAATATTTTCAATCCAGAAATAATATTGATAATCACTTTCAAATCAATTACATCCAAGAAAGTTTAATGTAAGTAGAGAATGAATCGACTGAGTTTTGAGAAAATTTTGGTGAGGAGCCGCAAATTTTAGCGACCTCGGGTTTGATTTTGAGAACAAGAAAAGCGTGTCAAATACATGTATTTGTAATTTAACTTTGAAGAACTCTTTTCGATGAGCTTAGATTTTGAAACAAAGAACCAAAATGCCAAATTTTCATTAATCAAAATCTAAGTTCAAAATGCATAACACCAATAATACCTACCTTTATTTGTCAGAAAATCATTGAAAACTTTAGAATTTTTAGAATTTGAGAACATCATTGATTATATCATCTTGAAATTCTTTAAATTTCGGGATAGAATTTTCAGCAATAAAGTAGCATTTAATGTGGAATATGAGCTTTTCATGTTTTATCTGTTATTCTATATTTTTTCTCTTTTTGTCCCATAATAATAATAAAAGAATTTATTCTTCTCTCATGTGAGAGTTTCTTGTTCATTTTTAAAAAAATGAAAAAAAATTGAGAGAGAATAAATTTTGGCTTCACCCTCATCTTAAAGGTATTTGCATTTTTTTTGAAGCTAGTAGAACAAATATAAGTGCTTCAATTATTATCTGTTTTACCTTGTGCATAAAGAATTTGCATTGAGGACAATGCAAAATTTAGGTGTGGGGTGGGGATTAGTCATTTTGATCTTTATCTTAGTCATTTTTCTTCTTTTCTTACCATTTAAAAAAATAAAAAAAGAAAAATTAAAAAATATAGTCACTTGCCAACTTAATAGAGTTGATTAATAATTGATCTATTTGATAGAATTTAAGTCTTCTAATTCTTAGTTAGTTCTATACTCAAGTTTACCTTTTATGATAAATCCAAATAAATTTCTTAAAAATGACTTTCAAAGTAGTATACTTTACTTAAGTTTTAACTTAGATTTTTAATTAAAGTAATGAAATTTTTGCATGCCTAACTTAGAGTTGAAAATAATTTTTCAAGTTGTCTTGATCCAAATATTGTTTAGAATATATATACATATACACATATATATATTATACTAACTTAACAAAAGAAGAAATTTTTTCTTAAAATCATTGGTGGTTCTATTTTACTAAGCCTAAGTTGGTGAGTAATTAAGCCCGAGGAGTATTTCTATGCTTAATGATCTAAGCCCAATTGGGTTGGGATTCATTGGCCCAAAACTCACTAAATGGTCCTTGAGAAAGCTCGATTAAAAAGAACAAAACCACCAAGGAATAAAGAGTAAAAATAATTCATACTAACCATGTTTTTATATATAGTTATATTTGTATATGTTCTTGAAGAATTAAATGGATTAAAAGACTTGAAGTTTGTTTAAAACAAAGAGTTAGCATGTTCTTTTCAAAACTTTTAAATTAAATTTTTGAGTTAAACTTGGTTTTGTATAACTATAATGGAAGGATTTTCTTAAAAATTACATTGGAGTTATGATAAAAACGTTTTCTTGAGTATTAACCAACTTCATTTGGAATGGTTGAATATATCAAATGAATTAATTATTTCATTAACTTCTTTAAATTGGCAAGTTGATCAATTTTGTGGGTATATTCACGCAAACCCTCACGAGACTATAACTCGTCCACTAGGGTAACCTAGGGGTTTAAAGGCTTGTTGTATGCGCTAAATACAACCGCGACTCTGAAAGTGAGTTAGGTTTTCTTTTTATTTTCTTTGCTAGAGGACTAGCAAAAGTTTAGGTGTGGGGGTATTTGATTATCACATTTTAATTATAAATTTATACCCTCATTACCTATTTTATATGAATAAAGATATTACTAATAACTGCTTATCTTAATTTGCGAGGCTAATGGAGTATTATTGAATAAGAGCCCAAATGACGATTATTTCAAGCCCAAAAGATCTCTAATGAAGCCCAGAATGCCTAAATCCAAAGCCCACGACTAAGTTTAGAAGTAAAATCTCCACACACATCACTTTTTTGGTCAGAATTATTAATAACTTGGCTTACAATTGAGAATCAAATTAAATATGGAAAAAATAAAGTCAAATTCGTGCTCAGGATGGTCAACCGCAAAGAAAAGGCGATATCTCTCAATCCGGGAAGCAGAATTCAACATATTATATATGAAAATCGCCTATCTCGACGAGACGGAGCCATCCATATTACCAGATTCTCAAAAGTTTATCAGTAGCAGTGGGTTATGATAGAAATCTAAATTTAAGTGATATATATTCAATTATTTGAAGGCCAAGTTAAATTCTAAGAAGCCCAAGAGCATTTAAGAGAAGCCCAAGAGTCTTAAAGAAATTAAATACAAAAGAAATAAAGCCCACAAAGCCCATCTCTCAAGGATTAAATCAATGGTCTAGATTATTTGGATAGATTCTATAGCTATGAGGGTTGTTTAGGGGCTAATCTAAATCCTATGGTTGTGAGTGTTACTTGGGGGCCAAGACAAATCCAAAGGTTATGAGAGATTCTTGTTATCTATAAATAGAGGGGTAGAGTGAGGGCTTGAGATTGTGAAATATTTTATAAAAATTCTATTTGGAGAGGAGGGTTACTCTTAATTGAAAAGACCTTCCAAAATTATAACTTTGTTACACAATAAATGAAATTTTTCACCTTCAATTTCCTTTCTCTTCTTCTAATCCAAGGACCAAAAGGAGGATTAGATCAAGATCAGAGTTGTTGGTTTTCTTTTATTTTTTATTTCTTTTTCATTTCTTGTTCATTTATATGCTTTGTAGTTTAGATTTACTTTCATACAATTTACTTTCATGCAATGTCTTTAATTTTGTATTTACTTTCTAGTATAGATTTTTTTTTCTTTAATTCACCTAGAGGCTAGAACCCTAGGGAATTACCCTTTCTAAGTGTGGAGCTAATATTTGTGGGATCCCTAGAGATTGTTTGAAACTAGCTAACAAATCCAACTTATTCCTATAAGATTGAGATAAGCTAAGTGGATCTACTCTAGATTCCTCATATCTTTAATTAATCCTCCATACTTTACCTTCTTTATTTTCCTCTTATCCTTGATTTTCGCTTGTTTGTTATTTTCTTTTATTCTTGATTCTTGATTTCATTGATTTTACTTCTCTCTCAATCTCATATTCCTCCATGTGCATATAATCTCAAACCTAGTTTTGTTGTTATATGCATATAACCATAACCACATTCTCAACTTCATTTTCTCCTCTTTTGCACATAATCCACATCCACTCTCTTATCTCTCACAAACCACTTTCACCATGTTTTCTTTTATTCTTGAATAACTCCTAATTGTCACAAGCACATAATCAAACAAAGAACCAAACTTAATTAACTTCCTTCTTCACGTTCCTCGTGGGATCGATAATCTTATATACTATAACTTGATAAGTTGTATACTTACAACTTAGGAGGTAATCATTTATTTCCCATCAAACACATTCAAAGCCAAACCTCAAAAAACTTACTAGAGTACAAGTTAAGAATGATTATTCAAAATTAGACTTAAAAATACTATTTTATTCAAAATTAGACTTAAAACTACTGGTTTTGAGCCTAATTTTGATGGATTTTAATGTTGATTTTAGTTAATTTAACTAATTATCCATCCCTAATTGACCACTACCCAACCGTGAACAATTTGGATAGTATAGCAAAGGATTATTTCAAACACTTCAAAGTCCTTTTTTTAGGACTAAATGCAAAATATGAAGATTTGGGGACTAGTTCCAAATATGAAAGATTTGGGGGATTAATCTCCAATATGAAAGATTTAGGGACTAGTCTCAAATATGAAAGATTTAAGAGTCTAATGTAGAAAAGCCTCACATGCTAAGCTTTGTTTGTAAAAGCTGGGGTTATGGCCACCTAGCCCCTGGCTCTGCTATTGAATTTAGCAATGTCAAAAAAGGTTATTCTACACTGTTATTTCTCATTATGAAATGTAGAAAAACTTAAACTTCTTGTAGCATTTTGAAATAGTGCCAACACTTCATAACACAATTCTATCTGAATCTAGTTTACACCATTTCAATACAATGTGAGTTATTTCAACCTAGCATACAGTATATCAATATAAAGGACGGTATCACTATAATTTAGTTAGAGATTTGAGAGCATTTTTTTTTGTTTGCTTTGTTTAAGAATTGAAGTAGTCAAGTAATTGCTTTTGAATTGTTTGTTAAGCCTTGACGGCTTCTCTTTATCATGATTGATAATTGATAACATTATTATGCTCGTGATTGTGAACCTATGATTTGTGCATCATAGACTGAATGTGGACTTATGCTAATGAATATGTGTCTCCTCAAAGATTCTCAAATTAGTTCCTACTCCATCATATATGTCCCTAATAACCTCTATATAACTATTAAATACTTGTTTATGTCCCTAATAACCTCTATCTAACTATCACACACTTGTTTCTATTAGAGTATAAAATCATAACCCTCAATTTCACCATATCACTGCATAAATTCAGGTTTTTTCCCCACAAAAGGGGCGCTCAACTGCGGGGGCATGTTAAACTACTAAATTATAACACTCAACCTTCATTATAACGTTAGAATTTTGATTTAGTGGAAGATGTCGTTATGATGGCATCAGAGCAACCCAGATTAAACTCCCACTAGCCATATATTTAAAGCGGATTTATGAAAAATAATTCTGCATTGTGAATCAAAGTGTCTGCAACCCTCACCATAACTTCAAAGTTTTAATGTAGTGGAATAGACTTCAGCCAGCAGCCCTAGCCCGTACATTTTTTTAAAACTAGTTGTTTACTCCATCAATTACTACTGTGAGCAATTTTTCTCAAAGAAATGACTCTTTCGTGTCTTAGTCTTTTGAGAATACTTTTCCTCAAAATTTCACAGAATGTACTACCATGCTAGTTTATTGAATCTTTTTAGTCCTTAATTTTCAAACGCTCCACCTTTCATTCACCCAATTCATTGATAAACTACATATCAACTCTGTGAATTTTGCCTTTTACTGAATTGAAGATTACCATCAACATCGAAGCATTAAAAAAAAAAAGGAATAATTTCAAGGAACAACATTGAGAATCAAGATTGAAATTTACGACGCCGACAATTCATATAAATCAGTGTAAATAAGGAATATTTTCCACAATGAGGGCGAGAAGAGGATCTCGAGCATCACGACCATAAAAAAGATCCCTTGGAGATTTTCGCACTCATTCCATTCCCTCCCATTTTGGGAAACTAGGGATTTGAATTTGGGGAGTACGATCTCTGGGGATGACGAACCCGTTTTATAGCCCGCAGGCGCTGCTCGAGCTCGAGGATCGATCGCGAGTCACGTGCTCCGCATGCGTACGATTCTGAAATTTAAACAGAATGCGTTTATGGGCCTCATTTTTTGTCGCTCAAATGGGATCTTAGGCCTGCAATTGGGCTGGTCTGATTATGACGAAGAAAAAAGAACAAGCTAAATTGCACTTAAATGCCCTAAAGTTTTACTACCCTTGCGCTTACCCTTGCACTTCAGTAATCTCTATCTCAAAATCGAGTAAAAAAATACTCCAAAGTATTTAAATATTATAGATAAATGCTTCGTGATTAAAAAACCTCAAACAGCATTACTTTTTCTCTACGTATCCAGGAATATCACATAACAGAGAGCACTAACTCGAAATTTCTAGAAACTTTAAGATATTTAAATAAGGTTATTTATAAACTGTGAATATTTATATACAATATTTGGTAAACAAGAGGGCAGCAACGTGCAAACTTGAGTAAATTGTAGGCGGGAAAAATTGCCAACCCCGCCAGTCAAAGAGAGGAGCTCGCCTGCACGAGCCCAATAGCTTATTGGGCGAGTTTGCCTAAAACCGCTTGTCCAGCGAGCTGCTGCTTGGTCGATGCTTTCGAAGAGCTGCACTGCAAGAGCCTAAGAATGCCTAGCAAACTTCGCGCCCAGAATCGCCCATTTCGAAGAACTTCGCTGCAAGAGCTCAAGTACCGCTTCGCCCACCGCGAGGCTCGCCCACAATAGTGGTTTGGCGAGGCTCGCCCACAATAGTGGTTTGGCGAGGCTCGCCCACAATAGTGGTTTGACGAGGCTCGCCCACAATAGTGGTTTGGCGAGGCTCGCCCACAATAGTGGTTTGGCGAGGCTCGCCCACAACAGTGGTTTGACGAGGCTCGCCCACAACAGTGGTTTGACGAGGCTCGCCCACAATAGTGGTTTGGCGAGGCTCGCCCACAATAGTGGTTTGACGAGGTCGCCCCACGCGATGAGCTCGCCCACATGAGTCCAACGCCGCCATCACACCCGCCTAGCGCCAAGCACGCCGCAAGGGGTTCGCCAAAGACAACGAAGCCAACTCACACTTCGTGGGGTCCACCGCTTCCTCGCTTTGTTCAAGCTAGCCTCGAATAGCTAGAACAATTTTGCGCCCGCCGCCGATTGAACGGTGCCAATGGCGGCTTAGAGAAGTGGGCCCACCCACTTTCCACGTCACGGGTGATGATGAGACAAGGCTCTCATCACCCCTATAGCGGTCACATCCCGCAGCTAGAGGGCATGGCGCCCCTCACCTATTAGTGGTCACATCCCGCAAGTCGAGGGGAAGACCAGTTGCTTTTCAAAGCCCGCCTGATTAGGAGAACTTCGCTATGCAAGTTCAGCCCGCGCCTCGCTTCGGCTGCATTCGGAAGAGAACACGCCCAGAAGAGGCCAGATTGACCTCGTTCGTGAACTTCGCCTGCAAGCTTCGCTGAGCACTCGGCGGCTTGCTGCTTACCCACTCTGCACATCTTGGGTTATGATAAGGCATGGTCTTCATTACCTCATCAGTGGTCACATCCCACAGTTAGAGAAGAGTATGGTACCCTTAACTGTCAGTGGTCATATCCCACAAATCAGGAAAATGGCCACGCCTCTCCTTGCCTATTTATAAGCCACCATCTCCACACAAGAGAGGGCGGCAATCGTTGTAAGAAACCACCGTTGAGAAGAAAGAGCAAGCAGAAGAATTACTCTCTTGCTCCCTCAACTCAGTTCTGAGCTAAGGCTTGGATTGTTGAAGTAGGCTCCATCTGAACCCTCAGATTTGGAGGCTCTCGAGCTCTTTGCAAACCCTTGCATAGTAGCCCCGCCCAAGCAAGCTCGGTAGAACCGAACTCAACCAGGAGGGCTTCTCTGCTGGCTGGAGCAGCGGCGTCGTCGGATCGTCCAAGGAAGCAAACTCGATTCGAGCATCGAGGGAGGCGCCCTACCGCTACCAACGAACCCGTTAAACAAGAAGGGCCTTCCTTCGCTTCGTTGTAAAAGCCAATTCTTGATTTGTAACAAGCAATACAAACAATACAAACCGAGGAGATTTTTACACCAAACGTAAGATGGCGACCACGTGGGAGAAATCGCTTCCTCAACGGAGATGGTGGTGGCGCACTGACGACATCACTGGAAGGGACAACAGCTTGAGTCCCCGGTGATTGAGTTCGACCAAGCTAGGTATGAAAAGTACTTGTCTTAGGTCCTCTTGGTGATGGGACATCGAAGCGTTACCCTGAGGTTGTCATGTCAATGAACGTCGGCCGAAGTAGGCTGGCAGTGTTACGCCTACAATCTAGGGTTCTATCTCCCCAAACCACCAAGGCCGAACCAATGGCCAAGAGTGCAAGCCGAGCAAACTCTTGTTGGGTTGCCATTGATCCACTCAGCCTAGCGTGCAAGAGAGGCGGTCGCCTGGTAGCGAGATCACACCCTCACCGCCAACACGACTTACCCTCTCCAAGAGGGCCGAGGCGGCGGCGACGACAAACCATTGCAGCCCGGAAGCGCTTCCATTTCCACGGCGATCGAGCTACTGGCCGGACGAGGAGGAAAATCAAGAGCAGCGGCAACCAGCGATCTTGGCGGGCTCCCATCGGCGAGTCCCCTGGCTGACGAGTCAGCTCTGGCGGCAAGACCCCAAAAGAGGGCAAATTTGGTGTACTTTCTCCAAACAAAGTTCCTCATTGATGAGCCAGCTCAATCCCGGTGACCCGCTCAATCAAGCCTCCACCAAAACGCCCGGGCGACAAGTGGTGGCCGCATAAAACGACCCGGCTCGCCCGAGGGTATGAGTCGCGCCAGGTAGCGATATCTGCTGGCGGTCAAGACCCGCTGAATCCCACATTTGGGGCTCCATGCTTCGCCCGAGCCTTTGAACTCGCCGCACCTGCAAGCGCCGATGATCCTCCGATATCGAGGGTTGCCATCTCCAACCCACTCGAGACCTCAGAGACCATCTGATTCACAAGCGCGATTCAAGAGGCGAATCCTCAGTGCCGGTGGAAGCTTATCAGGCGGTTCACGGTCGATTAAACCATCGGTATGGGAAAGGCTTTCTCAACCACACCGAGAATAAGGCCTCTTCACAAAGGCACAACCGTAGAAAGAAACGGGCCATTAGTGGGCCCGAGCTACAAATTGCCTCCGTCAACATGACAGGGAAGGATAAAGCTAGATACTCGGATTCTTCGGACTCAGAGTTTGCTTTGGGGCTGAGAGGCCTCCCAATCGGACGAGAAGGCGTCTACCAGCACACGCGTCTCCAAACCGGTGCAGCCATCCCATTTGACTACGCGCGGTTAAACTCCATCCGCGACGAGGAGGAAGAGGCTTGTTCAGCAGAGGCGACGTCTCAAACGTCAAGCTCGGCTTACGGTAGACACGCGAGAGTGCACATGACCGGAGGCTCTGACGAGTGGACTAAAAGGTTCGAGGAGCAGCAAGCCGTGATCTCAGAACAGCGAGCTGCCATCGACTCTATGAAAGAGATAATGGGACAACTACTGCAAAAGAAGAAAAAGAAGCCTTCGCGAAATCGCCAGAGGGGTCGGAGGAATCAAGAGCGAGACCTCACTCCTCACGCAACAGATGAAGAGGAGGGGCATAAGTCACCCTCCGGCTACTCCTCCAGATCTTCAGGAAAAGCCTCCCACCGGCAAAGATACCTCGTGATAAAAGGTTTGACGAAGTTTCTAATCACCGACTAAGCTCCAGAGAAACATGAACGAGCTGGGGGTAGCCCGACCTTATCCAGCAGAGTGGGATACAGTCCCTTATCCAGCAAAATTCAAGCCTATGGGGTTGACCCACCGACGAAAGGATCTCCTCCCAACACATTTACTACTTCCCGCCCCGCATGTGATTTCTTACTGAAATGATCCCATCCTCACGCTGTTGTTCATTGGCACTGAAAGGGGTAGTCTTTGAATGGTTCCAAACTCGAAAGCACGGCTCTATCAAATCATGGGTCGACTTAGAGAAATCGTTTTGACCCGCTTCTTCGGCTGACGACACTGAAGTTTCAATGGCGACCCTAATCGCTGAGAAGCAGAAGGAAACAGAGGCAGTCAGTGAATTTGTGAAAAGGTTCAAATCGATCACGCATTGCGGGAGCGTGTAGCCGATATTACCTCGATCGAGATGTGCCGCGATAATCTCGCGATTGGCATCTTATCCCGACTTCGTCGTGGAAACCCGCACTGAAGGAGTTGGTACGCCAAGGTGAACAAGTGGAAAACATGATCAAAGCGGAAGATCAGTACAAAAAGGGAACTTCAACCAACTTTCACCAGAACCGCCCCTACCGAAGGGAAAGGAAATCATGGTCGCCGACTCTAGTCCGCCCCAAGACGCCGCAACATCGAAATCCGCCGGGCGCCCTGAGGCAATATGATTTCAAGGAAGACTCGGTAGTGCCCACCTTTGACACACTCCTTCGAAGCAATAGGATCAAGCTTCCAGAGGCCGCAAGACCTGAAGAAGTGGGCAAGACAGATGACCCAAACTATTGCGCGTTCCACCGATTAAATTCGGCCACTAGCGGCCAAGTGTTACATCCTCAAGGACAAACTCCGTGCCTCTTTGAGGCGGGTGTTGAAGAAGGAAAAAGTCCAAAAGAATGTGACCACGAACATGGTCACCTTAAGATTTGGAACCGGCCTCCCTGCAGTCCACGCACCGGCAGGTATCATACCCATTCCCAAAGCAGAGCTGAGGATCATTAACACCGACCCTCACAATCAGCAAGAAAAGGGCTTGGTATCACAGACCCTACCATCAGGACAAGTCATGTGGGTTCACCCAGACCTCCTCAAGGGCGGTGGATTCCGGCCTGAAGGGGCAAACGGAGAGGCAAACCCTGCAATGTCATCTCAGCAATTCCGGATGGAATCGAACAGGATAGCAACCCTCACCGATTCCGAGGAAGAGGCGCAGATCGCCACAAGAGCGGGAAAAGATTTCAAGAAAGAATTATCCCACGGTCACGATGACCCGATGAAACAACCGGCAGAACATCACGGAGAATGCCGACAAACCAAGCTCAAGCAACCCGCCTTCCGGCTTAATGTGCTCGCAGCTAGCAAACATCCCAAAGAAGGATCACATTGTACGAGCTCCCGCCTATCAAGGTCAACCCGAGGCTCATGAGAGGCTTTGGCCAACTCGTTTTACCACACACTTTTCCACCGCCCCCGAGGAAGAGACGAGAAAGTTGTCCTTGATCTTGCCAGTGTCGACATTGTCCCTGTATCACCTTCACCCGGATGACATGCTCATCAATAGCACGCCTCATGACAGGCCTCTTTACTTCACAGGGTACGTTGGCTCCTCCAAGGTGGATAGAATCCAGGTGGACCCGGGATCGGCTTTGAGCATTATTCCCTTGACGCTCATCAAGTCCCTAGGGATACCTCAGAAGCGGTTATCTCGGCGACCACCACTATCTTTGGCTTCAACGCCACAGGACGCGCCGCTTGAAAGATCCGCCAAATGCCGCTTAGGCAACATGAGGACGAAGTAACTCGCTACGCCATCCACGCAACCATCTTACAATATCTTTGTTGGGCGGTGGATTCACAACAACCGCATCGTCCCGTCTACTTTGCACCAATGCCTAAAGTACGTGGATGATAACGGTCAGGTCAAGACCGTATTTGCCGATAAGCAGCCCTTCAAAGGGGTGGAGAATTACTTCACCGACTCTTTGCTCTACCAAGACTGGGAGTCGGGTCGTAAGGTGCCGATCGAAGACCCGGATAGCGGTAATGAGGCCGACTGTGAGTCCGAAGACAACGAGGGTCTTGTCCTTAATGACATTGAACCCATTGTAATCGGTCATGAGGCCTTGTTATCACCAATTCGATGAGCCAAGCAAGCTCACCCTAATGAAACTCCTGAATTTGCTTACTCCTCGCCTAGTTCTAAGCTAACTCTCGTGAATGCAACAACCGGTTTCGTGGCTGACCAATAATTCGACCGTGATTTGCCTCGTGTTCAAAGATACCAAGACCGACAAGCCGATGATCGAAGTCTTCACGAGCCGCCTTTGTCGCACTGCCGAGGAGATCATCAACAAGAGATCATCTTTGAAGGGTTGACATGTCCACGCGCTCTGATGTGGGGCGGCTTCGAAGGGCGATAGACGACCGCCCGGTTCATATACGGCGAGGCGGCATGATGGAAGGCATGGGTTACGCCTTCGCCCGTAAAGAAGGCTTGAACTACGGCAAAGCGGGGAAGACTCGGTCCAGCCCGTTGGTGTGCCAAAGGAAGCAAAGCGATTACTCTGGAGAGCGAAAGAGGCTGGGTTATGTCTCCTCCTCTTGAATATTCTTGCCACTTGGGCCGAGATATCGGAAGCTTCGCTCGGGAGATCAATCATCTACCTCCCTGGCTTGGGATTGGATGTATTCGGGGTGGTTTACAAGCCTCACAGCCTAACATGACTACGGTTGATACCGCTGAGGTCCAAGTAGACGAGCAAATCCCGCTTCATGACGAAGCATGGGATCGCATACATCCAGCGCCGATAGGCGGGCGTTTGGCGGCGAGAACAGCCGAAGATAAAATTCTCCCGTGGACATGGGAGAGGAGGCCAACCCCAAACCCATATTTATCGGTAGCTTACTTCCCCAAGAGAGGGAAGAGCTCATATCTCTTGTCAAGGAATACATCGATGTCTTCGCTGGAATTATGAAGATATGCCCTACTTGATCCCGTGTCGCCATGCATCGCCTTTGACATCAATCCGAGGCCAAACCGTGAAGCGGCGGCAAAGAGCGGTTTAGCCTTGAATTATGGAAGCAATTGTGGCGGAAGTAAAAGGCTCATAAAGGCGGGCTTCATCGGGGAGGAACAACACCCAGTTAGATGTCAACCATCGTCAGTTCTAAAGAAAATGGCACAATTAGGACTGCGTCGACTATAGGGACCTCAATGCCGCTTCCCTAAAGGCGAGTTTCCATTGCCCATCACGGATGTCATCATCGACAACACGCGGTTTCGAAGGATGTCATTCATGGGCTGACTTTCGGGGTACAACCAAATCAAAATGCACCTCAAGATGAGAAACATACTTCGCTCAGAACTCCGATGGGGATATACTGTTACACAGTTATGCCATATGGTCTCAAGAATGCGGGCGACCTATCAACGCCATGAGCACCATTTTCCAAGACCATCGAGAAAGACGGTCGAATGCTACGTAGATGACTTGGTCGGAAGAGCGTGATAAAGGCGATCACCTTGGCGACGAGGGCGGTGTCGACATCATGCGTAAACACCAACTGAAAATGAACCCCACAAAATCATTCTTAGGGATGTCCAGTGGTAAGTTTCTTGGTTTTGTCGTCACGACGAAGGGGGTTTATGTCAACCCGACAAAGTCCGAGCCATCCAAGAACTCCAACCACCCAGGAATCTCAAGGAATTGAGGGATTGCAAGGACGCCATGATATCCCAAGGTTCATCGCGAAATCTCTGCAGTGCCACTCTTCTCCAAATTGATGAAGAAGGGGTGTCGCTTACGGGATGAATCTTGCCGCTGACGTTTGAAATCAAGCGTTATCTTCGAACCCGTGTTGCGTCCCCAATCTCGCAAGCCGTTCCTCATGTATGTGCGAGCGACGGAACACTCTTTGGCCGCCCTCTTAGCACAAAATGACGACGCCGGTCACGAGCAAGGCGTGTACTACCTGAGTAGGACCTTGCAAGGAGCCGAACAAAGGTACCCCATGATCGAAAAGGAATGCCTAGCCCCGTATTCGCAATTCGTAAAATGCGCACTACCTCGCCGGCCGACTATTCATGTCATCTCAAAGATGAACCCTATCCGAAGTCTTCATGACACAACCCGATCCCTAAATTGGCCCTAGCGAGGTGGGCTTTTGTTGTCTCAAGACGACATCCATTTCATGCCGCAGAATCCGCCAAAGGGCAAGCCATCTCATGATCTCATGGCCACCACCGACGGATCAAACACGGAATTATTCAAGACATGCCGATGAAACCCATGAGGTCAACACGACTTCACGAAGGGAATTGGCGGCTCTACCCCGCCCGTCGTTCGTCCGAATTCGGCACGGTAGCTCGTGGCAGGTGTGTGGGAGTATCTTGATCTCCCCGCAAAGCCGTATTACCCGGCCTTCTCTAGCGAGCCGTGCTCCACAAGCGTGGTGAGTACAATGCGATGCTCATTGACTCAACCCGCCAAAGACTTGGGGTGAAGCACCTCGAGGCTTATGGCGATTCTCGGCTCATCGTCGGGCGGATGGCGGAGAGTATGAAGTTAGGAATGATGATCTCATTCCACGGCGGCTATCGAAATAGCCAAATCATTTGACTTTTCGCGCCAGTGGCGTGCTTCGTTCGAACGCCGCGAGATGCTGGCTCATGGCGTAACTTGGCTCAACGCTAGGAGCGAGCCCGAGCGTCACCGTTACCAGCCCGGCTCTTCCGACAGAATCCACTCCCGAAGTGAACCGACTCGGGGCACGAACCAGCAGGAGACAAAGGCTGGCTTCCCAATCATTGACTATGTCCTTTACGGTATGCTACAGGGGCGTGGGGGAGCGGGATTCTCATGAGCCAGGAGTTTACTTCGATTCGACGACAAAACATTGTATCGAAGGTCATCACGGCGGCATGTGCTCCGTCCCATGCCAGAAGCCCGAGGCTGCGGGAGGCCCTCTGGGAAGCCATGATGGTACACAGGCGCCTGCTTAGGGACCCAAGCTTTGGGATCGCTTATGAAGAATGGGCTATTATCGCCCAAGATGATTAGTGACGCTGCTGCCTATGCCAACGCCGCCACGCTGCCAAATCCACGCTTAATTACATACGGCAACCGCATCGAAGATTTGCATCCGGCCGTGACCTGCGTGGCCATTGAGACATGGGGCATGGATATTGTCGGACCAATAGCGCCGCCATCGCGAAAGGGCATCGCTTTATCCCGGCAATAACCGACTACTTTTCCAAGTGGGCCGAGGCGTACCATTGCAGAAGTCAAGACCAGCAGCGTGATAGGGTTCATCGGTGCCATATCATATCGATGCAGCGTCCCGGTAGCGTCATCCATGACAACGGACCGCAGTTCGTTAGTCTCGCGTTCACCCGTTCGTGACAAGTTGAAATCTGAGCACATGCATCCGGCTTATAACCCATCACCAACGGGTTAGCCAAGCCTTCAACAAGACGATCATCAAGATCCTAACTAAGCTAACATCCCATAGCAAAGCGTGGGTGGGATGGCTCGAGGAAGCTTATGGGCGTGCGCCTTTTCTGATCAGTACTCTCCCGGTACAACACCATACTCGTTAGTATCACGGTTGCGGCCGTACTACCACTTGAGATTCAGATCCCGCCCTACGTAGCCATGCGGGATGATGAGTGAAGAAAATCATCGCCCGGCGTCTTGCGGAGCTAGAAGCGTTAGGCGAGGCAACTTAAGCTCAACAACACATCGAAGTTTTACCAAGCCCGATTCTAAAACCTTCGCAAAGGGTCGACACCGGTCTTTCCGTATGGGCGAAGTTAGTCTTAGCCGTCCGTGACCAATGATCCTCAACTCCAAGAAGAAAGGAAAGTTCCACCAAGTGGGAAGGTCCGCTTGTGATAGAAACAGCCTATTCAATGGAGCCTATCGCCTTGTCAAGCTGGACGGCGATAAGATCATGATGCCCATCAACGGGAAATTCCTGAAGAAGTACTACCCATAGTCTTCCTGCAACTACCAAACTCCGACAAGTACACGAGTATAAACTGCTCCTTCCAAAATTCCCCCTCCAATCCTCGTCAATAGGATGGTGGGTCCTCAAAGTTGCCTAGATCGCAACTAACTCCAGTCATGTTAACACTAAACCTCTGACAAATTCCCCCTCCAATCCTCGTCAATAGGATGGTGGGTCCTCAAAACTATCATGTTAATGAGTACCTCAGATAGTTAGATCAGTCGTCACATTCTGCGTCACTGAGCGGCAGTCCTTTCTCGCACATTCTAGTTCTATTAGAATGATCAAGGATAGTAGCCTACCATGCGATGAGCTACTATATCAATCAATCGTCACACTCACACGTCCCTGGACGATTTGATTGTCCGCCGTTCCCGCGAATGGCGTTGTTCGTCGACATTGGCCTACCAAGTGATGTGCCCCTTCGACACTCATCCCGGCCACTCCCGGTGGCCGGTCGACGGCGTTACGTGACCCAACACGGCCCCGACGATTCACGACTTAGAGTTGTAATTAACCCAACACCTCATACGGGTAAGGGTAGAGATGAAATTTTAGCATTGAGTCTAAAAGAAACTTCTCGACAACTCATCATACTGAGGGGAATAGTATGGTTAGCCCGATTCAAACGGTAATCGGTAAAGGCAAATCAAATCCGTTAATAGCTGAGGGTTTGCTAAAAATCTAGAATTACGGCCGGACGAGGAGGATAAAGACCACGTGTACAAGTCACCCGAGATGAAACAATCGAATAACGCAAAAGAAAAGGAGTCTGCTTCTCATTTATAATAAAAGAAAGGGGACAGATTACAAAAGAGGGAGGTACGCTCAAACGGGAGGTCAAAATCTCTTAAGTCGCTGTTCGGCATCCCGAATAAGCCCTCTGCTCCTCCTCCGTGGTAGTGAGGACCTTTGGCGGATGTTCTCTTCGCCGGAGGCGGCATTGTGAAGCTCACTTCTTGTCTTCTAAGACCCTTTTCTCCTCGAATCAGCAATAGCCAATTCTTTGTTGGCCCTCGAGCTCCTCCAGCTTCCTTCAAAGCTCGCCACGAAGCCGCTCTTTGGCGGCTAGAAAGGCTGCGGTCGGCAATGGTCTCTTTAAGCTTCGATATGGATCGGTCGTGTCCGCCCGAGGAAGGCGAGGGCCTTCGGCCTCCTCTTCCATCTTTTGCGTGGTGAGGAAATCCGTTCCACTTAGCGGTCGGCTCGGCCTGCGGCCATGAGTGCAGTCCAAGAGCGCCTCTGCTCGCCGGGATGGATTGCACACGCTCAGAGGCCAAATCCAAGAGATTCTTAGAGCCAAGAGCAATCAACTCTTGGCGTCTCTTTCACCGATGCCAAGCGCCGTTGAAATGGCGAAAGCGCATCAGCGCCGTCAAAGTACTTAGGTTGCCCAGTACATTTGAAGCATGGGTTTGAGCTCACCAAAGAGCAGCCTCCATCCAATACCGCTGGACGCTATCACGAAGAAGGGTTTGAAAATCCTTGATCGTAGCCTCCACAAGTTTCCGTTTGAGACGAAAGTGAGGGGAGAGAGGAATATCCTCTCAGAGGTGGAGCCGGGACCGAGGGTCGGTCGTGACGGCCATGAGAGTCGACACCTCTCCCGGAGCCTCCTCCACCTTGGCGGACCCCTCTTCACTAATAAGCCTCCACGGCGGCCTCATCTTGAATAGCCGCCCCTCTTGGTGGGAAATGCTTCGACTTGGGCGGTTCCCATGTCGGCAAAGCGCGTCTCCTCCAACCTCCTCTCCCTCGTGGGATGAGACCACTTCAGGATCCGAAGCGTGTCCTTCTTCATCCTCCGGAGAGACTTGAACGGTGGCGCCGGTTGTACCTAAAAAAAAAAAGGGGAAAGCCCGAGTTAATCACATGCGACTTATCAAACAAAAAGAGGGACCTAGAGCGCGCACCTCCGGAAACAGCGGCCCAGCGTCGGGCGGTCAACCTTGTTGCTGTACGTCACCACGAACCCGATGTGGTTACAGCAAGCCCAATAGAAGGAGAAACCTCTTCGTGGCGGACCCTCTTGGCCACCCTCTCGCCAGCAGAACTTTTACCCTCCTCCCTCGGACGCTTCGGCGAAGGTGAAGGAGTGGGGGTGGAAATTGGCATCTGCAATCGACCGGCAATAGCATCCCTAGCCCCCTCCAAACGCTCTCCAGCCCTAACCAGTTCTTGAGGGACCCAGCAGCCCGGCCGAGGACCCGAGAGTGGGGTGGTAGGGAGTGGAAGGACAACATGAAGTCATCACCCAAACCTCCGCGGAAAGCCCATGTCCCAGCCTAGCCCCGAGGACTCCTGGCCGAAGTGCTTCAGATCCCTCACCGAGTCGCTCTAACTTTCTCCCTCGAAGTGCGTCGGCCTCCTCAATATGGTGGCGTTCCCGTGAGGTGTCGAGGCGACCTTCGATCGGCGTGTGCGCTCGGTCAAACACGAGGTATATAGGTCGAACCCCTCCGGGGAAGTACTCACGCCCCGATACCACTTGCAGTAGGTGAACGAGTGGCAAAGAACTCGGTCCCTCAAAGGCAGCTCGAAGCGCACACCAGTACAACCAGCGTGCGTCCAAAACCACGCCCGCGCTCCGTCTACCACCCCCCCTTCGAATTTCAGCTGAGGGTTGATATTCCCAACATAGAGCTGGTCGTATCCAAATTGGCGCGAGAAACGGCTAGGAAGGTAGGGTTCCAAGAGGCATGATCAATCTGCACGGGAGATGGTAGCTGTCAGATATTGACCACCACCAAGCCACCAAGGGCTAAGAGGGTGTGCTGATCCGTAGTGGAACCATCCCGGAGAGACTCGCCGTGGCCCCCGCCCGAGAAATAGGGGAAACACCGAAAGAAGTCGTAGTTGCCAAAGAAGGAAAGCGCCTTCCTCATTTCCACAACATCCCGGAACTTCCAGGAACAAGTCTCGAGCCGCTGGAGGAATGGGATGGCCCCGCCTTCCTAGCGCGCTGCTGGTGCACTCATCAAGCACTCGCAGTGCAACACGAACCATGCCATCAGGTATGTGTATGGCAAGCTGATCCGAGGGTTGGGGGTCTTGGCGATCTCCTCTCCTCCGTCCACTTCAACAAAGGAGAGGCAGCCGAGTGTGCGGCAACCTCCCGAGTCCACTCAGATGCAGCCGCCATGGCCGACACCAGTGCATAGGATCGCCCATAGGCTAGCCGGACGGCCGGATAGACGACATCCACTGGGATCGCCTCGAACGAGTGCGTGGGCACCACGCACCTCTTCAACCACAATATCAAATAGCCAGCAAGCAGGGCCTTGGATGAGATCGGAGTCCCCGCCTGATGGTGGTAGGACGCAAAAGTAGTCCCCACCGGGAATCCCCCTTCGTCGTGATCGATAGTCTCCGATTCGCCATCCTCAGGCGACCGGGAACGGATCGTCTCCACGTCGCACACGACCAGCGGGAGAATGGGCCTCTTCCTCGCCTTCGCGCATGGGGAACAGTAGTCCGCCCAATTCTTGTGGTCGATCCCCATTCCTCTTCTTGCTGCCTTTGTGGTCCACAGACCCGAGAGTGTCCAGACAAATGTGGTAGTGGCAGAGAAGCTCCCATAGGGTTTCCACCACTTGAGGGGAATGGGTGGAGAGATGGTCGAGCTCCATTTGACCAGGAATGTACTCTTCATATGGGAACTCCCCCATCGGCAGACCCGATACCTCGTGCATCTCGTGCAGAGCCAACCCTAACTCCCCGTTGGGTGTATAGAAGGTACCGCTATCCGGACAGTAGAGCTCCAGCACGCTTTGAAACTGAGGAGCGGAATCTTAATGCCGTCTTTGGGTGGCTCGATGTGAAACAGTCAGATCCACAGAGTCGAAATTCTGCCGGAAACGAACTTCGGTGATTCTATGCCACCAAGGACTGCCACCGATGAATGTACCCAACGGTAGCGGAAATCCTTTGGGGAAACTGTCCCTCCTTGAAGCGGTGGCGGAAGGTCTCCATTTGTCGGCGTTCGCCATAGGCAATTCATTTTGCGTAAGACCGTGATGAAGAGCAGCCACGCCGATGGGAGCCGCCGACCCCATATCCAAACTTTGGAACCCGCGGAAGGTTCGCAAGTGACTCATCGGAGTCAAGTCCAGTTCATTTTAAGGGCTGAAGGGAGCGTGCTTCGACTAGAGAAAATCCCCGCATCATGTTGGGGAGGAAGTATCGAGCTTCGCCAATTTCACGCAACCATTTGCTTTCGCCTAGGAGCATGACTGAAGGATCAACTATGGCATCACCGAACATGAAGTCAGGCTTCACCATTTCACTACGCTGATCGCTTAGCATCGCCGCATCAGTGGTCAACTCCCGCAGCGTCAGATAGTGTCCCTCGGATACACGTCGCCCCAATTAGTAGTTCGTCGGCATGGAAGAGGCACCGGGTCAAGGAGAGGAAACCTGAGAGGAGCCGAGAAACCCGTACTACCGGCAAGGCCAATCGCCGTACTCTTTGGAAGGACCTCGTCAGAAAAGGTAGCTGCAAGATGAAATGAAAGAATGTTAAAAGACTTGACTCGACGACTCTTTGAAGCAGGCGAGCCGACTCGACGACTCTTCGAAGCAGGCGAGCCGACTCGACAACTCTTCGAAGCAGGCGAGCCGACTCGACAACTCTTTGAAGCAGGCGAGCCGACTCGACGACTCTTCGGCAAAGCGAGCCGACTCGACGACTTCGGCAAAGCGAGCCGACTCGACAACTTCGGCAGCGAGCCGACTCGACAACTCTTCGAAGTAGGTGAGCCGACTCGCCAACTCTTTGAAGCAGCGAAGCCTTTTCGTGAGGGCGGCAATCAAGCTCGCCAACAAAAGCAAAGACGTAAGTCCGCATTGTCGTTTACCTCGCCAAGATAACCGACTCGCCGAATAGACGAGGCCCACCGAGGGACTTAACAGGGTCCGTCTGCTCCCGCCACCAACTTAACGGCAGTAGCTGGGCGACGGCAATGAAGCCAGCGCCAAATGGGCAAAGGTGGCGAAGAGGAAGCGAGCCCCTTCCCCTTGGAGGTGGTCTTCTTCGACTTGGGAGCCATTACGATCAAAATTGAGATCTCGGGTTTTCTTCGAAAACTTGGGCGGAAGATTTTTGAAAGCACGGTGGCCTCCCAACGAAAGAGACGAGCGCTTTATATAGGCGAGTCTCTACGGTCGAGATTCACCGGCTTAGGTAAATCTCGGCGGCTGGGATTCATCGGTTGAACACGAATTTCGGCACGATCCCTCGCCAAGCGAACGGACCAGATCAAAGGCGCCGCCAAATCTGCGGCTCAGATCGAGCGGGTGAAGACGAGGCGCCCCCCGTCAGATCACATTTAATGCGAGCCGACACGCCCACGTTGCCCCATCTGGGGAGAAGACACGTGGCCTGCTCGCCCAAAACACAGGCTCGCCCACCAAATGGTTTGAGCTCGCCCAAGACACAGCTCGCCCACCAAATGGTTTGAGCTCGCCCAAGACAGAGCTCGCTCACCAAATGGTTTGAGCTCGCCCAAGACAGAGCTCGCCACCCAAATGATTTGAGCTCGCCTGAGAGAGAGCTCGCCCACCAATGGTTTGAGCTCGCCAAAGACAGAGCTCGCCCACCAAATGGTTTGAGCTCGCCCAAGACAGAGCTCGCTCACCAAATGGTTTGAGCTCGCCCAAGACGGAGCTCGCCTCCCAAATGGTTTGAGCTCGCCTGAGAGAGAGCTCGCCCACCAAATGGTTTGAGCTCGCCAAGACAGAGCTCGCCTACCAAATGATTTGAGCTTCCCCAGAGTTGAACTCGTTTGGTGATCTTTTACGTAAGATCCACGAGACGCACCATAAGACTGCATCGCACTCACCAAGGGCTAAAGACAATACATTCGAACAAAGTTATGACAATGTGTCCCAAAATCAAGAAAGGGCTCCAGATCTAGTCAGCGCAGTCCAACACCGTGAAGAAGGACAGTTTAGCCTTGAGATCGCCTAAATCCTCCGCCTAAAGAGCTCGAACCATACGAAGATGGTTAGATGCTTCAGCTGCGGCCAAGCTCTGTTCATTCAAAGTGTTTCTGCACCATATCCAAACTAGATTTAGGTCCAAAACTTTGAAGGGGTCTTGTATGGAAAAATTGCCAACCCCGCCACCAAAGAGAGGAGCTCGCCGCGACGAGCCCAATAGCTTATTGGGCGAAGTTTGCCTAAAACCGCCGTCAACGAAGCTCGCCTCAGTGGTCGATGCTTTCGAAGAGCTCGCCTGCAAGAGCCTAAGAGCCGCCTAGCAAACTCGCCCGACCGAGGTCGCCCCGCTCGAAGAACTCGCCTGCAAGAGCTCAAGTACCGCTCGCCCACACGAGGCTCGCCCACAATAGTGGTTTGACGAGGCTCGCCCACAATAGTGGTTTGGCGAGGCTCGCCCACAATAGTGGTTTGACGAGGCTCGCCCACAATAGTGGTTTGACGAGGCTCGCCCACAATAGTGGTTTGGCGAGGCTCGCCCACAATAGTGGTTTGGCGAGGCTCGCCCACAATAGTGGTTTGACGAGGCTCGCCCACAATAGTGGTTTGGCGAGGCTCGCCCACAATAGTGGTTTGACGAGGTCGCCCACGCCATGAGCCCCACATGAGTCCAACGCCGCCATCGCCAACCCCGCTCGGGCGCCAAGCACGCCGCAAGGGGTTCGCCAAAGACAACGAGCCAACTCACACTTCGAGGGGTCCACCCGGCTGACTTTGTTCAAGAAGCTCCTCAACAGCTAGAACAACTCTTAAGCTCGCCGCCACCGATTGAACGGTGCCAATGGCGGCTTAGAGAAGTGGGCCCACCCACTTTCCACGCCACGGTGATGATGAGACAAGGCTCATCACCCCTATAGCGTCACATCCCGCAGCCTAGAGGGCATGGCCCCTCACCTATTAGTGGTCACATCCCGCAAGTCGAGGGGAAGACCGCTTGCTTTTCAAAGCCCGCTGATTAGGAGAACTCGCCATGCAAGTTCAACTGCTACCAAGGCTTCGGCCGCCACTTAACCGAAAGCACGCCCGCAAGAGGCCCGCCAGCTGACCTCGCTCGGCGAACTCCCGCTGTCGCCTCTCAGCACTCGACAGCTCGCCTCGCTACCCACTCGCACATCTTGGGTTATGATAAGGCATGGTCTTCATTACCTCATCGGTGGTCACATCCCACGCTTAGAGAAGAGTATGGTACCTTAATCGCTGGTCATATCCCACAAATCGTGGAAATGGCCACGCCTCTTGCCTATTTATAAGCCACCATCTCCACACAAGAGAGGGTCGGCAATCGTTGTAAGAAACCACCGTTGAGAAGAAAGAGCAAGCGTAAGAATTACTCTCTTGCTCCCTCAACTCGCCTGAAGCTAAGGCTTGATTGTTGAAGTAGGCTCCATCTCAACCTCGATTTGAGGCTCTCAAGCTCTTTGCAAACCCTTGCATAGTAGCCCGTCCAAGCAAGCTCTGTAGAACCGAACTCAACCACGGAGCTTCATCAAGATCGAAGCCCGATCACGACGCCGACGGATCGTCCAAGGAAGCAAACTCGATTCGAGCATCGAGGGAGGCGCCCTACCGCTACCAACGAACCCACGCTAAACAAGAAGGGCCTTCCTTCGCTTCGCTAAAAGCCAATTCTTAATTTGTAACAAGCAATACAAACAATACAACTGAGAGGAGATTTTTACACCAAACATAAATAAGATGTCAGCAACGTGTAAAATTGAAACTTTATGATATTTATTTGCAATACTTAAATAATTTGATGCACTTAAGTGCACAATTTAAAAATAGAAAGCATTAAAGTGCAAGATTGGTGAAAACTATGGGGCATTTAAGGGCTTGTTTGGATTTCAATGGGGTTAAGGGAAGTTAAGGGAAACTAAGTGATAGAATAGAAGGGAAGGGAAGGGAATTCCATTCCTCTTGGTTACACCCCAATTTGGGGGGTAACAAATTTTATGCTATTAGGGGGTGAACAAATGGGAACTAGGATGAATCACTTCACTTTCTAAATGTTCCCAAACAAGGTGAATGGTTCTACTAACTTCCGTTCTCCCTCATTCACCTCAATCCAAACAAGCCCTAAGTACAATTTAAAAGTATATGTACTGATATTTTAGGATGTGAATACAATATATATATATATATATATATATATATATATATATATATATATATATATATATATATATATATATATATATATATATATATATATATATATATATATATATATATATATATATATATATATATATATATATTCTTTGGTAAATTGGGAAATAAAAGAAGACAACAACAATGCAACACTTCTCGGGCCAACATGTGCCTAAGGCATCGTCCTGAATCAAGCTAATAATACAGTGGGGGAGGATATTGCACTTGGTGAAGACAATCCATAGTGATATCCAAAGAGGCAAGACCATCGGCATATTTGTTCTCCCCCACGTTTACATCTTCAATCACGATCCATTAGATCTTGACAGTCATAAACTAGATTAACAATGGCATTGTTAAATTGCTCCTCCCCATTGATCATTCGGATAGCTTGTAGTGAATCAGTCCCGTAAATAACTTGGCGAAATCCCGTAGAAGCCTTAGTTCCTTTAAAAGTTGATGAACTTTTGAAGGAAAAGGAGAAGTAGGGACTCAATCAATGGCTGCACGAGGCAGCACCGTTGGTTCCGAGATGTTGGTGAATTGCATAAATATAAGATATTATGTAGCTATACGAATTGCTATGCGTATGTATATAAATATAAGTGGCTAAATATCAGAAAACACCTCCCTTAACTTTGAGTGATTATCACATAACCCTCCGTAACTTTCAACATAACAGAAAACCTCTCCTAAACTTAGGTATCATAAAACCGTCATTAACTTTAAGATTTTTATCCGGGCTGGGTTATTATTATTATTATTTTTAACTTTTAAGTTTTTATTAGAAACCTGCCCTTACTTTTAAGAGTCCCTGAAAGAAACCCTAACTATCAATTCACTTCTTCTTTCTATAAGATCATGACCCCACGAAATCTGAAAAAATAATTTAATGTATGCCTCAACGCATTATGTAGAGAGAGGCTAGATTTGTTTGCCCTATCATTATTTTACTTTTAATTAGTAAACGAATGGAAATATAAGAAAAGTTCATATCCAATCTAAATTGGATTCATTTGTACCGTTAATTACGGAAGACTTCTGTCAACCTCTGACAACTGCCAATTAATAATCCCCGAGACATGTCCCGACAAAAACCAAAACGTACCTCCAAAATTCTCTCCTGCACCCAGAAAACAACACGCACACAAAACTCACCGACACCCACACCGAGTCACATCCTGGGTCCCAAAATAATCACAACAAAATCCCAATCCCTACAATTTTGCTTTTACTATTTCCTTCATCTCTCCCAAATCCCCACCTCAAATCCTCATCATTTCCCAAAATGGAGCTCAAATCTTTTATCAATGCCGCCGGATTCTCCTTCAACGGGTACGAATTCTAACCCTATTTCCTATTTTGACAAAATTTTTGATTCTAGATCTGTGAATTTACGCTAAAGTTCCCAACTTTAGGTGAAATTTGGTGAAATTCTAGGGATTCCAGTGCTTTGAGATGGAAAGCTCGAGCATTTCTAAGAGATCACAGAGCAGTAACGGGAAATCTTCGTCAATCAAAGATTCTAGAAAATTTAATGAAATTTTATCACTAAAGGATGCTTCTCTTGGGAGAAAGATGGAAACTTTGAGTGTGTCTAAGAGGCTACTGAGAAATTTTAGCCAAAATTTGAAGAAAAATAACAACCAAAATAAGAAAAGAGACGAGCTTGGTAGCTTTCTTATTGAAGAGAGAGCACTCGAGAGACCCTCTTCATCCAATTGCCTCAGCCTTTACATTAAAGGTGGTGGGTGTAGTAGAGTAGGCTCTTGCGAAGAAATCGACATAAATAGTTTGAGAAAATTAAGCATCTCCGAAGATTGCCTTCCAGCTAAGGCAATTGAGAAGAGAAATTCGAGGAAATCGAAGGTCTTAGAGCCTGAATTCTCACTTCCCAATGATGTAATAGAGAGGATATTGGTTAGGCTTCCACTTAAAACTCTTGTATCATCACGACTTGTGTGTCGAAAGTGGAATCAAATGATAATTTCATCGTATTTCGCGCAATTGAGATCGAAATGTGGTTATAATAATCCATGGTTGTTCTTGTTTGGATTAACAAGGAAAGGTGTCCATCTTGGGGAGGTTTTTGCGTTGGATGTTGGTGAAGATTGTTGGTATGTTATTCGAAATGAGTTGTTAGAGGAGAGGGTTTCGTACTCAGTTGCTAGCATTGGGATGGATGTTTATATTGTTGGCGGGCGCACTGGTTTAAGAACGCATGAAGGGGTTTTAATGTTTAGTCCTTTGACAAACTCATGGAATGAAATTTCTCCAATGAAGGTGGCAAGGTCCGAACCTGTGTTGGGTGTGTTTGAAATGAGTTCTAATTGTAATATTTTCCAAAAACGAAAGAATAGGCAAAACCAAAATCGGCTCAAGTTCAAGACTCGTAATTGTGGGGTTTCTGATGTATATGAGGACCCTCATAGATTCTCTCTTCGACGCCAATTTAAGGATGCTTTCAATGAGAGCCCTAGTTCAGTAGAAACCAGAAGAAAACCATCAAGGTAGATGTACAACGGGTCAATAATCAACCCAAATTCGCTTTGATTGTTGTTGGAGGTGTTGGATCACTCTCTGAGCCTCTCGATTCTGGAGAAATCTATGATCCTGCAACCGATAATTGGACAGAAATTTCAAGATTACCTGAAGAACTCGGATCTGTTAGCTCTGGTGCTGTTTGTAATGGGAAGTTTTATGTTTATTCATTCAGATCTAACAAAATTATGAGCTATGATCTCGAGAGAGGCTTTTGGGTTTTAATCCATACATCTCAACCTCCTCTTTGTATTCGACCATACAGACCAAAGCTCGCTTTGTACAAATCGCTCTTCATGTGTTGTGTTTGTTGGTCAGAAGGAGACGCAGTGTTGCAAGAAAGCTTTTGAGCTCGATACTGTGACAAATTATTGGAGTGAAGTATCAAGACATCCAGATGCACCGATGGATAAATATGACATTTGTAGCGGACGGAGAGAGGATTTATGGGTTGGATATGTTTAGGGTTTTGGTCAGGCATTGGATTTTTAACTGCGTGTAATGTTTCTAATGATGAGATAGAGTGGAGTCGAGTTACAAGGAAGCACGCGGGTCATGAAGCGTGTGATTTTTCGCAGGACTAAGTCGATGGTAATCCTAAATTTGTAATTTTTATTGTGTTTTTTTTCTTTCTGTTTGTTAATTTTCATTCTGATAGGGGAACATTATAAAATTTACTATTTGTTGGTTTGTTTTGTGTAAGAGCTCTCTGCGTAGGGAACTGAAAAGGGGCTTGTATTGTGCATATCCTATTGTTTCATAGTTAATTTGTAAAGGATCTAGTTATGTTTGAATCAAGTGTATTCTGTTCGAAGAAAGAATTTGAATCATCACTTACTTTGAAAGTTGCCCACAGCTAGTTTGAAGAAAGAATTTGAATCATCGCTTACTTTGAACTTATGCAGTTCTTGTTTACATTTTAGGCAGATAATATCAAGTTTAATCTAAAGCATTGCTTAAACCTTTTAGCTATTACAGTGGATAATTGACAAAGTTATCTTTTTTTTTTGGTTCAATGATGTTATCATAATTTCTTAATCTTTCCTCTTTTCTATAATTCTAGCTGCATTTATATTTAGATAAGAGTTATCTTAACCTTATCCTATGTTGTTCTCTGAGATAAATAAACTAAAAGTTTTCTCAAGGAAAGTGTATACTTTTAGTTGATAGTTTCTGGCTCCTTTTCAGTAATTCATGGTGTTATCACGTTCTTATTGATTTATCTATAACATGTTTTCACTAATTTATCCCTCCTTAGCTAAAGGATATCCACGGACCACCATACTTTCCGGGATCCAAAAGGCTAAAATTTCTGATAATCATTGTACACCATGGAGAAATACATAGATCAAGTCAACAATTGCTTTCCAACAATTTTGAATCTACTTTGTCCTCAAAAATAAAAGTTGCAATTTTCTTGAGAACCTGAATCGAAACTTAATTTATCATACACCAAAATTTAAGAGATTAAATCAAATTGTGCAGTACATCCAATTTTATAAGAATAAAACTACTAAGAACTTGTAGGTAAAGTCAACCTAATTTGTTTATAGTCATACAGATACATGATATTTATCAGAGAAACTCTGCAATTTATCAATAATGCTCAAAAGTCAATTATCACATTTAAGGAGGGGCCTAGGCATAAAATTGCTCTTTCTATTCTCTTAACTGTAGTTACATTCATTACATCAAAATATTGAATTGTAGAGAACAGAGAATGAAGGACAATGCCTTCTCTCATTCCTCCAGTTGCCAAAATGTTTCTGAAAGATCACAAAACCATTCTAAAGACATCAAATGATCTGTTAATGCATCAAGCGTTGAGTGTACATAGCTTGAATTCTCATGGCTCATATCTTCAACCATGAACTCATACACATCACCATTTATTTCAATCAAACTTTTCCCTTTACCCTTTCTTATCCCCCTCTCTTTCATGAGCTTCCTTAGCCTTTTCATATCCTCCCATCTCTGATTCTCATAAAACATATTAGAGAGAAGAATGTACAAACCCCCATTATATGTCTCCAAGTCTAAAACATGCTTCATTACTTGTTTCCCAATCACAATATTACCCTGAATCCTACAAGCCCCAAGCATAGCACCCCAAATCACAACATCAGGCTTCATCGGCATACTAATAATCATCGAACTGCTTCATCAAATTGGCCTCCTCGTTCTAGGAGATCGACCATGCAAGCATAATGTTCGATTTCATATGGAATTTTATAGACTCGATGCATTGATTTGAAGTAATACCGACCAAATTCCAACAAACCAGCGTGATTACATGCACTTAACAAACTGGTAAATGTGATCCCATCGGGATTGAAGCCCTCGTCTACCATGCACTCGAAGAGTTGAACTGCATCAAGTCCACGACCATGCATTGCTAAAGCCCCAATTATGATGTTCCAAGATATCACATTCTTTATCTTCATTGTGCTAAAGTTATTTAACGCAACATCTACGTGCCCACATTTTGCATACATGTCGATTATGGAGTTTTGTAGCGTGATACTAGGATCCACGATATTTTCACGAATATAATCATGGGTTTTCTCACCGATGACCAAATTGCCAGTTTGGGAACATGCTGAAAGAACGTTAGCCAGTGTATTCTCATCTGGGGTTATCCTAAAATTTTGCATGTGGTTGTATAGTTCTAGCCCTTGTTGACAAAGTCCATGTTGAATATAGCAAGAGATCATCGCATTCCATGAAACGATGCTCTTTTTAGGCATTCTATCGAACCAATCCCTGGCAAGATCGATGAGCCCATGCTTCGCATGAGCACAAACCAAGGACGTCCATGATACCACATTCGTCATAGGCATTCGATCAAAGCACATCCAAGCCATGCATAACTCTCCACATTTTCCATACATGTCCAACAAAGCGTTCCCAAGAATCAAATCGAATTCAATCCCGTTAACAACTACAAACCAGTGTACAAATCTTCCAAACCCTAAATTTCCCGTTTGTAACGAGAGCGAAAGGATGCTAACCAAAGTGAACCCATCGGGCTTCAAACCCAACTCCCTCATCATCACAAACAAACTATAAGCTTTCTCAGAGTCACCAATTCGACAATACCCATCAATCATGGAATTCCAGGAAACAACATTTCTTTCAGGCATTTCAGCGAACACAGCACTGGCAAACCAAACGGACCCACCTGTTGAATAAGCATGAAGAAGCGCATTCATAACAAACACGTTAGACTCAAACCCAAGTTTAACAATCAACCCATGAATCAATCTCGTCTCCTTCAAAGCCGCAGCATTAGCACACACTTTAAGAACAAATGGGAACGTGAAATTATTGGGCAAAATGCCATTGCCCATCATTCGACGATTTAGGACAAGGGCTTCATTTGAATTATTGTTGGTATAGGAATAGGCTCTGATTAAGGTATTGTACATGAACCTGTTGGGTTTTTCGACGCGATTGAAGACTCTGCGAGCGTAGGAGAGGTCGGAGAGGGAGGTGAAGGCGATTAGGGTTGCGATTGTTAGGGTTTCTTGGGTGAGTCCATGGGCGATGAGCTGGGCATGGAGTTGTTTGAGGTTTTTTGATGAAGAGCATTTTTGGAGGAGAAAGTGGAGGGCTTGGTGGGCGAGAGATTTGAATTTTTGAGGGATGGCCAGTTTGAATGGAGGAGGTAGGAGATACTTTGGCGGGGAAAAAACGGCTATTTCAGTAACGAAGTCCAGCTGCCATTTGATAAATAAGTGACAATTGTTTGATAAGGAGTTGTAGGTTTCAATTTATAGTTTTTAGGTAGATAGATTCCATTTATAGTTATCCCTAAGAAAAACACACTTTTGGATGCCTTTTTTTTTTTTTAAAGGCAAGGGTTAATTGAACATACCACTCTTGTAGGATCACACTTCGAAATTGACCCACTAGGTGAATTTTTTTCCAGTACGAATACTATCAGAATCATCCCTATAGTAATAAGGTGGTTTCCACGATAGATAGATTAGATACTATTTCTAAACTAACCCTTTAATCATTCATAAATAATATAGATCCTCCCATTGTATGTGGCATTCTAATATAATCTTTTTTTTCCCCTTCGTGTTTTGTGGCCCACTAAGTACATGAGATAGTATTTGGGAGTCGAAAACAAAGTATATGAGTAATAAATTCAAAACACAATATTACAGGAGATCTATGCGCAATTTACCCTTTAAACAAAAGAAGTGATAGACCTTGAATCTTGGACTTCCAAAATTCAGTGCAGTGACATCCTATTTGGGTGAATTGATGAGTTTTTTTGGTGCTCTGAATTCAATACGGCACGTGTTAACAAGGGGAGAAGAAAACAAATTGTACCGTGCAACTGTTTTAGTAACATTGCATCTCAAATGAGAAAATACTACCTCGAAAATAAAATAAGAATATGCTTACAAAAAAGGTCTTCAAAGAACCACCTTAAGGGAGGATGATTATACATCATCCAAGCATTATCAAGTTGCAAAGTAAGTACATTTGCCATCAAATTTACCATGACCTATGACCAAATTATAGTGCCATAAAAATTTCCTCCAAATCTCCAGCTTGAACCAAAACAAGAACAAGACAGCCTAAGTACATTCTCGAACATCAGAACCCTATATAATAGCTGAAGCTTGCCTTTAAATCGAAATAAATCATACAAATAAAAACTTTGTATTTACTGCTGCCCTCATATAGCTCGGTTTCTTTCTGATCCTCCGAAAATGGAGGCAAGTTCAATGACCTTAGCAGAAAGATGATGATAGACAAAAGTTTACAAAGATGTCAGGATTAAATTCGCCTTCAGCTAATTGATCAGCAACAGATCTTTAAAGTCATCAAAGAACAGGACATGGCATTTAAAACAGCGCCATTATTTTTTGTATTTACATTATTGGATGTAGATCCAAATTCATGTATTTAGCTTCTGCAGTTGCTATGGCAGCTCCTGTAACTCATATCATCATAGCACCCTCAGCTGAGCAAGGAAAGCAGCACAGAGGTCAAGAAAGAGAAGCTGTGGCCCATTAACCCTCTGCAGATCGAGCAAATACTTGTCCTCTCTAGTCTTGTAAAGCTAGAAAACAGAAGACAAAAATACATTACGCTTACACGGCATTGTAGTTAAAACGAGTGAATTCAGAAAATTACAACGAACTATTAGGAGTATTGCACAAACATTCTTCATTAAACTACCATGATTGAGAAACATTAGTGTAAGTCGCACGTTATATGCACTGTTTAAACATTTTACTATATATACTAAAACAAATTGGTGTTGTTTGCAGGATTAACAAGTGGCAACTATTTTATCGATCGTACTAAAACCCATTAATTGTCACCCCACCTTCTCTTTTCCCTTCTCTCATTCCCTAATCGAGCTCTCTGTTTCCCAAACACATTGACCACCCAGCCATATCTTTGAATTCTTGTGCATTGCACAGAGAGAAAAATAGTTTACTTTAGATAACAACTTTCTCATCTCTCCTTCTTAACTATTAGGGTATTTTAGACTTTTAACACCATGAATAATGTAAGGGTAATTTCTGATATTATATGGTAACTTTTCTATAGATTGTAACATTTTTCATTGAATAAAATTAGTGTACTGGTATTCTTGTGACTAGGGTTGAAACGGATTGTATATGACTTGGATATGATACTTATCATATCCATATTCGCTTAGCAATCACAATCACAGATATGGATAATGCATTGAGTATGACTCAGTAAAGAAAACTCGATCCATCGATATACATGTGCATATACATGCAGACACAAAACAAACATGGAAAAACCAGATAAGATTGGAAATACAGTTTTTGTGAAATTTACCCATACAAACAAGATTAAACATGAAGTCCATGCCCAATAAGTTCCGCATGTATTTATATGATATTTAGTCTCTTCAGATATAATGGTTATATTCATAAATAAATACACAACAGGATAGCAACTTAGCAAGTAATAAATAGAGACAGGATTCTTCCAATTAAAATGGCAGACATTCCATTGCCAACATGCTGTAGAATTTATCAAGATACCGTGCTATTTAGCCCAAGTATTTTCAAAAGGAAGAAAAACTTGTCATACGAGAATAAAACTTTGAGAAGTGATTCAAAACCAAAACTGATCACCGATAGCAATTATAAATACTCATGCAAACATCTCATCCTTCATGAACCGATGAGAGAATACAAATAATAATAATGATGTCCAAAATATTCATTATTATGGCATTTTCATGGTTTCATCCACTACCACATTGACCTTCAATCTCCAAAATAACAAGAGTACTACTCCAATAACTAGCCATGATAGAAGACTTGACGACACAAAATAATTAGTACTTTGTGGTCTAGACAACACATTATATACAATACATGAAGACAACCCGGTTTTGTTAGAAAGATAAACACCTAACATTTTCATCACCAACACCCCTAGCATCACGCCTATATCGAATAACACAAGTTACCACAATCACAATCATGCTCATAGCAAACTGAGTATATCATCGACATTAAGACATGCATACACACACACAAAACTA